>OY720022.1:24091112-24388794 GCA_963082485.1 Eudonia mercurella
AGGATCCTAATCCGCAGGGTATGTAGGGTTCCCCGAGAACTGCGGGCAGTTAGTCACGGCCCGCCTCGGTCGTCCTTTCGGAACCTGCTCTGTTACGAGGCCTAACCCTCTTTTATCTGAGGAAAATTAACTACCGAATCACCCCGCGGGATAGAAATCATCAGGGTGTGTAGTAACCGGATGGTATGGCCGTCCCACTAAAACCCCAAAGCCAAATGCTCTACCGTTAGGATAGGACCCCGAGAACTGCGGACAGTCATTCAAGGCTCTCTTCATCATCATCAGCCTATATATGACCACTGCTGGACATAGGCTTCTCATAAGTACCTGCTCTCTTACGTGGCCTAAGCCTCTTGGTGCGGGGGCGCCTCTCCACCTTGAGGAGTTATTGCGGAGAATGTGGGGGGATGTGTTTTCCACCTCCGCGTCACGGCTAGGAATTAAACCCGTCTTGCGTCCTCTGGATATCGAACCAAGCGCTTTACCACTGAACCGACCTTACCAGCGAGGCGTTCACTAAAAGTCCAATTTATTTTTATTTAACCGACATAAACATTATTATTCATTAGCGCCCACGCGGCTAGATGCTGTACGGAGCGTATCAAAGTGAAATGTCGTGGTATTTTGCTGCAGGCTATTTATAATTGCAATCAATCATAACTCTCGGTTCATTTTCGTACTTTCATGTGGAAAATTCTATTGAGTTATTTCCTTTTTGTCACTTATTACACTTACCTGTTAAAATTAGAAAGATTATTTTTAGAAATTAACCAACAATGTCTTAAAATTAGATCAAGATGAGAGATGAAACTGATGAAAATATTAATCTTATATAATTAAGATGCCATTGACCCTTACTTGTCGAATTATTCATATTATTTTATTGTAATACCGTAATAGAGCTTTACCTACTGTTAAAAAGTTGAATTGCAAAGTCGCAAAATGAACATTGAATAATAAATGTAAAATTAAAATTTTAGTGGTTTTAATACTACATGGGACAGCAAATCTTAAAACATCAGTATGAAGTTTTAAAATCCGTTTTTTTTGTTTTTTTATATTTATCCTTGAGAGAGGCCTTTGTCCAGCAGTGGACGTCTTTTTAGCTGAGATGATGATGGTGGTGATGATGAAGTTGGCACTAATTGATGATAATGATAATTTCAAAACCACACCGAACAATATTTTTGTTATTTTGAATTTTATATTTACAATACCATATAATTATATATATATATAGAGGAGCTCGATGGCGCAGTGGTTAACGCGCCCAATCTGCCAATGCGGAAGTTAAGCAACTCTCGCAAAGGCCGGTCATCGGATGGGTGACCAAAAATTTATTATCTCGAGCTCCTCCGTGCTTCGGAAGGCACGTGTGGTGGTTTATGGCCCGTTCTCCATATCCATCCATTGGAAAGGCTCGTGCCCCAGCAGTGGGGACATAAAATGGGCCGATGATGAATACCATATATAGTTACAGTCGATTCCCACTCGACGATCCTGAGACTGGTTGATTTTTTCTACAATACAATCCCGATAGTTTTTGATGAAGTACCTATTGACATATCAACTAAACGTACCGCTCCAATACATAAACCACATTAGCACCAAGAATAGACAGCGATGACATTTTCTCGATGTATCTGAAGCTACGAGCTTTTGAAGATAAATGAGGTGTATCGCCGCTGCCAATAGGTGGGACTGCTGTTTATTATAATTAACGAGATAAATTTAAAAAGGTATAATAGGGATTATAAGGGTATAATAAGGATTAGAATAGACACTAAGAGTTTTTGATGTGTAACATCTTTCCGCCCGCTTTCTATTTAAGCAATTTGTGTGAGTGATTTCGTGAAATGGGACGGAAGTATGTGTAACGGTGTAACAGGAAGTCGGGGAAGCGAGCAAGCGCGCGACATTTTTTTCACGTCGATGTTTAAAACGAGCTCCATATTTTCCTTAGAGCATTTTTAATGCTCTAAGATATTTTCCCCGGCCGCAAATGGCCAAATCCTTACGTCTAATTATCTCGCCAATCTCTGTTTTTCGCAGAAAGACGTACTTAAGACCCCTAACTCGTTTGGATCGAAATAAGGGGGCCGGTCCTGATGGTACACTCCCTATATTTGTGGTCAGTTGTCACAAGGCTTTATGTTTGTTTCTACAATGTTTGCTTGTATCAGTGTTTGTATTGTTGGTTGTCCTAATAAACAAATAAAAAATAAATAAAATAAAGGAAAAGAGAGTCGAACGCAGGTATATGTCGAACACCGGTGCCACTTCTCTATTTGTTTACTTACCTACAAAAACCTGCAGTTCCCTAAATGTTAATATATATTCATTTTTTTAAAACAAAAATGTTGAAAAAAATTCCACGAGCAGGATTTGAACCTGCACCCTTCTGACATACCGGGTCAGGTGCTCTTCCAATTGAGCTAGCTTGCCTACTTCTTAACTGATCTTTAATATTTGTAAAAATTTTATGATCGGATGTTAGTGACGGTAGTTGTTGACATTGAATGGGCGGGTGCCTTTGGCTTTCAAAGTAAAAAGTGTTGAATAATTTCGGCGGGCTGGTTAGAATCACGATAGCTCAATTGGAAGAGCACCTGACCCGGTATGTCAGAAGGGCGCAGGTTCAAATCCTGCTCGTGGAAATTTTTTCAACATTTGTGTTTATGTAATTTGTTCGCAACAAAATTTGCGTTAATAAAATATTTTGAACATTTTATATATTTTTTAAGTATGATATTGTGCATCTATGTACCTGTATAAAAAACTAAGTGCGGTATTTGGCCAGCGTGGTGAGTTACGTAAGGCCCGATCTTCCCATCTATTTTTTTTATTTTGTGGTAAGGCCTGTCCGCTGAGGATGATGGTAGAAGTAGACGAACAGATGAACTTATACTGCATTTAAAAAAAATGATTATTTGTCTCAAACATACAATTAAAAAAAATTGTAATGTAATGTAATGTAATTTAATAATTTAATATTTTATAGGTAAAATATACTTAGTTATTCGCAAAAAAGAATACCGTTATATCCTACTGTTTTAATTTTAATATTCATTTATTACGAAGACTATTGACTTTCGCAAATGGACAGTGTTTTCAAAGTTATAAAAAGCAAGAAGTACACGATAAAAAAGCTAATTGTTTATAAGAATTTTAGACTTAGTAATTGCTGCGCAGGAGTCAGTACGTTAGCCTTTCGTTACGGCGCCTCGGCGCAATAACGCCGTAACGACTACGACTGAGGTCTACATACTTCGTACTACAATGCTTCTAATAAAAACAATATGTTTTGCATATAATGTTCATTTACTTGTTCCTCTTTTAACTATCTTTACAGATAACCCCTTATGTGATAGAGAGGCCTATTTACCTATGTGTATACCATGGAGATAATAAAATGACAATTCCGAGTAGCAAAACAAAAACGGTAAACAAAGTAATAAATAAAAGTCTTTAATATATTTTATTCTGATTACAAATGACATCAGAATCCATTGAATATTAATTTTACAATTTATTAGTAATTTATTAGTCCCGCATACTTGTTTATTGCACCACAGCTAGGGTTGGCTGGAAGAGATCTCTTCTAGAGATAAGCTTACCTTTGTATATGTCCTGTGTTACATGTGTTTAAATGTATTTTTTCTTTGTACAATAAAGGATTAATAATTTAATTTAATAATTTAAATTAAGTGAAAAAGATTTACCATTTAATGAATATTTATTTAATATCACATCATCATAATCTTTACCTGTCCTTTTGTTCTGTTTGACTCTTAGGGGCAATAAACTTAATGTTAGCTTAACGTCCCAAACGTTAGGCAAATATTAAAGTTTTCTTAAAATTTTCTTTAATATTTATCCACATAAGCAAAAATATAAATGAAATTCAAAGAAAAACAATAAAATTGGAATCAAAAAGGTAAAGTTGCCAGCATACTTGGTAACTGTTCCCACGAACCCCATATTTTATTAAAAGCTATTTAGTGTTTTACTTACTTGCAAATACTTTTTAGTTATTTATTTAACATAACGCCTATTTGAAAATGATTAATAATAAAACAATTTTTTTACTTTTAGGTAAATAGTAAAGTTCAAAGTACTCATTCGAAAGAGAATAGAAAGACGCGCCTCTAGACCAATCAGAAACAGGGATTTTAACCAATGGAAGCTTTTTATTTTAAAAACAAAAACATAATTATTATGATCGCGATATAAAAAATGGCACGATATTTTTGCTCTCCTGAAAAATTGTTTTTTTCCGCGGTGTTAGAACTTAAGCGACGTTTTGACTTTACTTTTAATTATACCTATATGCTTTAAATAGAGATAAACGAAAAAGTATGTATATTTAATTTTAGATAATGAGCCCACGAGCCCCTCTAAAGAGGACATCTTTTTAAATAGTCTATTTAGTGTTTTCTTTCTCGTAAATATAAATAAATTAACATTTACGCACGAGACAGTACCTCGCCCCTCTTTCAGCGGAGCAGGTGAGAAAATATTCGGTTATATCGGTACCTGTGATGTAGGCCGCGCGCTTCCCGCCTTCCGTGACTCAGCGCACTCAACTTATTAAAAGCGCGCGTTTATGCGGCGCGCGCGCAACTTTACGATTCCGACGCATCGAACGCAGTTTGATGGTGATTGCAGTGTGCGACTGCGCAATAAAGTACGGGTAGTTTGAGGTATTAATATAGGGGATATTGACGGCCATTTGGTTTATTGGTGACTGTAACGGTCACAGTTCTATTTGCTTTGTTTGGTACTCAAATGTTTTAACAACACAATGATTGATGCGGGTTTGGTTTATTGGCCGCATTGCGCCAGCGTGGTGGGTTATGGCCCAATATCCCCACGTGCTCGTATGAAAGACCTGTGCCCAGCAGTGGGACGTTTATAGGTTGATGATGATGGTTTATTTGAGACTGTAAGCACACAGCCATAGTTGTATCTGCTTGTTTTGAAAAACTCGGAATAAGGAAAATTGTTGAGTACAGTATTTTGCGGCACTGGGGTGACTAGCACATATTTCTACTTTGGTATCTGTATTTTTTCTACCAGAAACTGCTTTGATACATAATCTGTTAAAAAAAACCCCACTAGTGGGGTTTAGGCCTTACCACATGTGCATATAATACTCATGCTTGGCCAACTACGATTTGATTGTTGAATGTATCCTTATATGCCTGCTTAAGCATATCGATATTAACAAAGGTTTTATTAAATAAAAGCAGTTTCACATAATCATAAATTATTACAAAAAACGAACCGTGACATCCATATCCCATAAATCCATCAGACATTTCAGTAATTCCCATTCCCCAAAATACGTTAAGAAAGTCGTTCTTTAATAGTATTTTTTTGTGTGATCATTCGTTAGAACCCATTCATAAAGTAGTATAAGATGCATCTTCCAGTTCTCAAAAAGCGTCTGTGGATTAGTTGCGGAGAGAAATGTAGAAATTCCACGTCACATAAATAAGCGGAATTGTTGGCAACTGGCACCGTCACCCTTACCTACGCGTTGTGCTCGGAGTTCGGTGGGTCGGCCGTAAAGATCGAAATAAACTTTATGAAGTGCGAATCCGACGTGATGCTCACATGTTTCGGACGCATGACGATGAAGTTTAACTAGAAATGAAACAGTTTTTATGAATTTACTCAGGTTTCGTTATCTATAATAAATTATAATCTATATATTAATACTTGAAGCACAAACTTTGTACCCCTTTTTACGAAAATTGTGCGGATGTAGGAGTATGAAATTTCGCACACTTATAGTTTATATAGAAAAGGATTGCAGAATGTGTTTTTTTTAATTATGCTTAAAAAAATTATTCAATCAATAAAACAAACATTACACACACTACCATTTATTTAACACACACGCATATATACTTTTTTCAAAAATTTCAAAAATGGAAGAGTCAAATGTCCAAACTCACACTCTATCTTTTTTAATTTTTCATTGCTTAGGATACAATCCGTGCAGCCTTAATAAAATTACGGCCGAATTTCGACCACTGAGCGACCACTAGTATCTGTAAATTTGCTAACTTAGTTTTTTTATTTTGATTTTTTACATGTTGTGGTTGTCTTTTATATTTTGTGTGTTTATTTGTAATGGAAAGTGTCCTGCTATGATAGAGCATTTTTCACAATATATTAACGCTATAAGAGAGAAAAAAACGCCCTAGCTAAGTTAGTTACCGGTTCTTCTCAATACAAAGTCTCCCGCCCTATGTAGACTTACGAAGCGAAGGCATAGTGACATTCACAAAAGCTACTTGTAGCCTAAACTGAATAAAAAAATTTAAAATTTTGAAATTTTACAATACCTATTGTTAGTATGTTTTCCTATGAAAACGGTCTACTGACCAGGTTTGTAATGTCTGGATTAAATAACTAAAAAAATATAGCCTATGACTGTCCCACGCAAAGGCCTGTTCCATCATTGAAATGGAGTCTTCACTACAATTGATGAGTAATGGCTTATTCACCACGCTTGCCAAATTCAGGTTGGTGACCACAAACCCGGGCTATGCATCGAACAATCTGAATCACACTTTGCCCGACCTGGGAATTGTACCCGGGACCTTCGGCATAAAATATACATCTATACGTAACTTTTGTGACTTTGTTTGTTTGTTTGTCGGGGCTAATTTCTGAATTTTATACTAGCTATATTTGATAGCACCAAACACAGCGTTGAGGAGCTCGATGGCGCAGTGGTTAAAGAGCCCGGTCTGCGAGTGCTGAGGTTAAGCAACTTTCGCAAAGGCCGGTCATCGGATGGGTGACCAAAAATTTATTATCTCGAGCTCCTCCGTGCTTCGGAAGGCACGTTAAGCCGTTGGTCCCGGCTGCATTAGCAGTCGTTAACAACCACCAATCCGCACTGGGCCCGCGTGGTGGTTTATGGCCCGTTCTCTCTATCCATCCATAGGGAAGGCTCGTGCCCCAGCAGTGGGGACATAAATGAGCTGATGATTATAAATAAATCATCATTACCAGCTCATTTTTTCCTACTGCTGGGGCACGAGCCTTCCTTAAAGATTACTATATCTATGGTGTTCCTTATAGGTAACACCATAAAGGAGAACGCCATAAACGATTGCTAAAATAGCCGTGACCAACGGCATACATATTTGGTCACCCATCCGATGACTGGCCTTTGTACTGGCTGCTAATTTACATCAGCAATCGCAGAGAGCGTTTACCTCTGCGCCATCAAGTTCCTCACTGTGTATAAATAATTAAACAATAAAAATAACCCTTACCATGCACTTCAACGACACTTCTAATAGAAAAAGTTTAGTCTTATCATTTCATGACGATGAAAAGTTTTTTCATTTCTCATGCTCGTAAAGTTGTTCTTTATGTCGAGAGAAGGCTGCATAAAATGGGTTTTTATGCTCTTGTGCATAAAGTAATTTCTTTTTTTAAGACTACGGCAATTAGGACTTGCAGCCACATACACAATACACCCTCACCTTAATACTACCACCAGAGCACATAGTGTTTAGTGTCTCTCAGTCGGACTACTAACTTTTTTAATATTTGTTTTAGTAATTTGTTATCATATTTTTTAAATTGTAATGTATTTGTATTGTTTGTCTTACAATTTTATATGTAACTAGCTGACCCGGCGGACTTCGTACTGTTTTGACAGTTTCCATCATTGAGTTAAATGATACACAATGATATTATATAAAACAAGTATCCTTGGTTAAATATATAATATATCAATGGTTTCCATGACAACAAAACAAACAAATCATTTTGTATTGGAAAATGAAATTGGGATTTTTAGTATTTTATTTAAATGGTGAAAGAATTTTTTAAATCGGTCTAGTAGTTTTTGAGTTTATTCGTTGCAAACATACATGCATACAAAAATACAAAGCTTTCATCTTTATAATATTAGTATAGATTAGTGTTAGTACCTATTAGTATATGAGTATTAGTATAGAATAGCTGCGCATATAAGTGGCATTGGCTTTTGTGAATACCGCTGTAAGTTGATTTTAAATAACTAATAAATAATTAGTAGGTACGCTTCTCAATTTCGAGTGTAAAGCTATGACCTAATTACGACAGCTATTTATGATTATCCATTAATATTGACGTGATGCTACTATTGCAAATTAAATACACGTTGACATATTAATAGAGCTTTAATCTCAGCAACATGGTCACCTGTTCGTCGCGATAAGATATGATAAATTGGTGGTTTTAGTACTTGGCACGAGATATGTAGGCTACAGAAAATTAAATTCCGCATGAGGTGAATATATATGATTAGTGTTTTGCCAAACTAAGCTCATTGACCTGCGATGTGGGTGGTGCGATCTCCCCATGTGCTCAATCCATGACACGGTCAACCTTATACAAGATCTTAGACTTTACATGCGTCCTCGGGTTGTTCTTCTCTTGGAACTGTTCTGAACGCATCGGAGGATCTATTACATGCTTCAACTAGCTACAACGGGGACACGCATTCATCACCAGCTCATTTTACCATCCCATCCCCACTGCTGGGACAGAAGCCTTCTCTACGGATGGAAACACTACTGGTAAAACGGTCATTAACCACCACGCGGGTACTATTGGTATGATAGAAATTTGGTGACTCGTTACTTTGTCGCACCTCCAAAAGATGGAATAGTCTACCAGCACACGTTTTCCCTCCTTTCTATGACATGGGGTCCTTCAAAAGAGGCGTGAATATCTACCTACCTGCTACCTTGTGGGCCGGCAGAGTGAGTTTTACTGATGCTACGTTTTTTTTTCACGCTGCACCAGTTATCTTCGCGACTGGACTCCATTTCTTAACACCAGGTGGGATGGAGTCATTTGCCGAGCTATCTATAAAAAAAAACGATGTGGATTACTGCTTTTGTGGAAGTTACTTTACTTCAGCAATCGCTGAACGAGCTTGCGTGATGCCAGTCCCTCTAGAAACCCTCTGAGAATGTTCGATCCCTACGGCTTTAGGAAGGGAGCCCTTGCGGTCGCATAATTTCTTTCGTCATAATGTAGTTTGTCCTAACAGTTTCAGCATAAAGTTTTCTCGCATAAATTATGATAAGCAGAGTGTTATAAACCCATAATGGTTTCGTCGGCATAATTTTAACTTACTTTAATTGTCTTTATCATAATTTTAATCAGCATAAATGTAAAGAACATAATTGCTATACGTCTTAATTTAATTTATTATAAAATACGAAACGCATACATATCCATAACGAGTACGTATTTGTATATACTAGCTGCCCTACTCCTGTAGGTCACGTGATAGGTTAGAAATTTAAGACAATCGCGAAGCGCAGCGTGACGATTGTCTTGAATTTCGAGGTTATTTTTTTTTATTAGACAACAGAAAGAATAGCCCGTAAAAGCCCAATCTTTGATTAATACTTTGCCATAGGGTGATATGCCAATAAATGTTATGATTCGTAATCTTTATTGTAAAAACATTTATGCATGAACATTTGATGCTGATATATCATTATTATAAAAGACGTTATGGGGAAATAAAGTATGCCTAATGATTTATTCTGAATGAACGTTATGCGAAACGAAAAGAATGCCAAAAAACGTTATGCAGCCTTAACATATGTCTCTTTAATTTATGCAACCCAATATGGACCCCTTTAGAAACCCTTAGATTCTCGCCGCCCCTAGAATCTGGTAACGCTGTAAAGGCATAGGCAGCCAAAGAAATCCCAATGTGCTATTGTTGATGTGAGAAGGAATGTGCCCAGCGGGACGATGATTGATGTTGATTGTCAAAAAAGTGTCTTATCATGGATATAATAGAACCAAATACTTTATAGATTTAAAAAATAAGTTATTTGTAACTTTATATATTGACTCCGTTTTTCTTAACTTGTGACCGAGAAAAACGGCGCTTCAACTGGAATAATTTAGTTTGACAATTAACTTTCGCTGTCGCTCCGATTCGAACTGCTCGGTGAATCTAGAAGAGAAAGAGAACACGCTTGCATGATGTCATTCCTTCTAGAAACCCTCTGACGGTGTTTCGATCACACGGCTTGAGGAACCCTTTCAGTTTCCCCGACCCCTAAAAAGTCCGGTGACCCTGGAAAGGCCGTAACGGCCATCAGTAAACTGTCGCCAAAAAAAACCTACTGGACATTGCTATTGCATTACAAGTGTATATATTAGATATTAGCTGTGACTTCCAAGTTATTTCTCAAAACCGTATGTTTCGAAATGATGAATGACTACGTGTGTCACATAATATACTTTTGTGCAATCGACAATAAATGAAATAGGTATACCTAAATTTGTTAAAAGAACAAAAATAACTGGTTCGCACTAATCTAACAAGATGTCGCTGTTACCAAAAACAAGTGAAAACTTATTATTTATTGTAAAAGTCTGTATTTAATAAAAAAAAATATTGAAAGTTAAGTAATATCTCGATGGAGGAGCTCGATGGCGCAGTGGTTAATGCGCTGGTCTGCGAGTGCTGAGGTTAAGCAACTTTTGCAAAGGCCGGTCATCGGATGGGTGACCAAAAATTTATCATCTCGAGCTCCTCCGTGCTTCGGAAGGCACGTAAAGCCGTTGGTCCCGGTTGCATTGGCATGCAGTCGTTAACAACCACCAATCCCCACTGGGCCCGCGTGGTGATTTATGGCCCGTTCTCCCGATCCATCCATACGGAAGGTTCGGGCTCCAGCAGTGGTGACATAAAATGAGCTGATGATGATGATGATGATGATGAAGTAATATCTATATAAAATTAAAAGTTGAAAAACTTATCCAACATAGATCCTAGCCCTACATTACCCTGTTAAGAAATAGCATATAAATGCGTTGATGAAATAAATCACTTTAAAAAGTATTTAACAACAATGCTGCTAAATATGTTAGAAAAACAGTTGAACTAGTTTTTCTGAAAAACTTGTTTGGGTTTTTAGCTACATAAAGGTATGTTTCAAGTTTTCACAATTACTTCTACTACAATTTTTATAGTGTTAACATAAATAGATGCGAAGAAAATTAAAAAACCTTAGTATGAAAAATAAAATGTTATAAAAAACTCTTCATACAAAACGTTAATTTCATAGGTAAGGACCTAATAATAACAGAGGACCACTTTAAATTTAACGCATTTACGTCAATGGTATGCGAGATAACTGATCCAAAGTCCGTATCACGAAACTATTTTCAGACATCTTAGTAATAATAATATTTAAAAGCGCAAAGCAAAAACATTGGTCTACGTGTCATGTGAGTCACTCCCAGGAAAACAGTTGTGACTCAGTGCCGGCTGATTCGCGTCCCGAATTTGTGTCAGGATGAGTGAAAGAACCTAAATGCATTTTGATCACGAGCTGACGAGGTGATTCATTTTTTGGGTTCCGTAGCCAAATGGCAAATAACGGAACCCTTATGAATTCGTCATGTCTGTCTGTCTGTCTGTCTGTCTGTCTGTCTGTCCGTCCGTATGTCACAACCACTTTTTTCCGAGACTATAAGAACTATACTGTTGAAACTTGGTAAGTAGATCTATGTATTCTGTGAACTGCATTAAGATTTTCACACAAAAATAGAAAAAAAACAATTAATTTTGGGGGTTCCCCATACTTAGAACTGAAACTCAAAATTTTTTTTCATCAAACCCATACGTGTGGGGTATTTATGGATAGGTCTTTAAAAATGATATTAAGGTTTCTAATATCATTTTTTTCTAAACTGAACGCGAGAGACACTTCCAAAGTGGTAAGATGTGTGTCCCCCCCCCCTGTAACTTTTAAAATAAAAGAATGATAAAACTAAAAAAATATATCAGGACACGTGACCTGATCGAAAATTCGTAAGACGGATGGAGAGTAGAGGAATGGGTAAAAAATGTTAAACTCGCGTCAGGACACGTGACCTAATCGAAAATTCGTAAGACGGATGGAGAGTAGACAGCTGGCGCGGCGTAATATAAATTTTTAATATAACTTAATATAACTTTTTAATGTACGATAGCCCAATAAATAAATATTGTATTCTACCACATAAATGAGTGTACTTTTATACTGATAATTAAAGCAATTCGTGCAAAATTATTCCCTAACCATTCCAAAATATCAAAAATGCACAACGTTAATATTCAAGTTTTCACTTCTGCCGGCACTCCCAGAGTGCAACCCGTCGTTTTTTATTTTTAATACGTCATAAAGTACGGAACCCTTCGTGCGCGAGTCCGACTCGCACTTGGCCGGTTTTTGGTACCTATTTTTATTTGTCTTCTTCTGACATTCCAATTCTAGTTTTCGTAGTCCAGCTGCAAATTTATATTACATTTGGTGGATATTGCAAACGACATTTTTTTATGTAGTGAAATACTCCAATTCTTAACTTCTAAATACAAATGCTGTACTTACAGTTTCTTGCGTCCATTCTTCTCCATAGGTTAAATACTTTCTGAATGGGCAATTTCACAGTGAAATTAAAGTACTTATTTAGTTCAGAAACATTTTATTGCTGACTGTATCTGGTATAAATGAGACAAAATCGGCTGTTATAACTTAATTGAAAATCAGGTACCTCCACCACGGGGGCGTCACACACCGGGAGCCTAACCCACGAACCCGGGTAATCTGTAACAATTCAGAGTTACTACTTATCAGTTAAGTATAAACTTAACTGATAAGTAGTGACTAATAATAAAATAATAAAAATTAAGAGGCAAAACGCTTTATTCAAATATTTGAATAAGCGTTTTGCCTCTTAATTTTAGATTTACCTACCTTAAATTAAAATTTTATGCACTCACTAGCCCACCCGGCGGACGTCGTACCGCTGTGACAGTTTCTATGACAACAAAACAAACAAATCGTTAAATACTTTACGCGTGAAATGGTATCACACAAACAAACAAACTCACTTTTTTTAATAATAAGCCTTTGAATACTCTTGGGAATACTCGTATATGTACAAAAAATCATGATGATCGGTTGAATAGAATACCCGTGAAAGCGTTACAATAACAAACAAACAAACTCACTTTCGCATATTAAGTTAGGTACTATTAGTTTGGATAGTTCCCCAGCTATCCTAACTAATGTATGTAACAGATTCGTGTCTAAATCAGTGTTTAATCCCTTATAAACTCTGATTTAGACACACATCTGCTTATAACGTACACCACTATTGTAACCCTGTAAAGGCCATCCCAATCCTATCCAAACTACTCGGAGAATCTAGCAGAGTGCGGGAGCACGCTTGCGTGATGCCATTCCCTCTAGAAACCTTCTGACGTTGTTTTCAACGTGATCAAGCAGTGTGGATTGAGGAACCCTGAAGCCGGTGACGCTGTGAAGGCCGTTTACAGATAACAGCAAACTCCTAAAAATTTTTGAGCTTATCAGCGAAATTAATTTTTTTTTTTAAGTTATTTTAAGTTATTTTGACTGTTTTTATGGTTATTAAAGTGCGTTATTAACACATTAGATTTTTGTTATATATTATGTAAAACTATTGTTCTACAAAACTTTGCATTACCTTAGCGGTAACTAAGTTGTAAGAACTTTACTGCTGTAACACCTTTCGCTTTGTACTTAGTAAGCAAATAAAGAACTAAATTCAATTGAATTGAATTAACGACAGTTTTTTTAAATATCAGGTTCACGTCAGTAGTCTAACGGAGTTATAGGGATCGAACCCCGATTATTCACATTCAACCCGTGCATCTATTCGTTCGGTTACGGACGCTTCATGACTGGCCTTTAGATGGGTGACCAAATTAGTTAAACCAGGAGCTGATTTTCTCAATCTCTAAAGATAAACGAAAGTAACGATCTATATGTTAATACGTGAAGAAAGAAATTATTACTATTTTAACTGTAAATAATAATAAAAAAATTTACTTTCTCCTATTTTATAAGCATGGACGGACGATAGGAGGAAAATGAGATTTGATGGAGAAGAAGTGCAGAAAAACAAAAGTTACAGTCGCATTTTGACCCCTGTGCGACCATTAATATGTGCGACCAAATAAATAAATAAATTATGAAATAGCGATACCACTATTAAGATAAAGAAGCAGCGAAGACCTTCATACTTAAAACGATATACTTATTTATTATTATTCATTTACTTTTAACCGCCTCTGCCTCTGGGGCCTAGAGGTTAAGACCTAAAACTGAGTCTGAGACCGGTGGACCCTGAAGGGTTCTATTATCAGCGAGGGGTTTATTTCTCCACCTGGCTAGCTACCACCATATTATCTAAATATGTCACCTTAGCGTCAATGTTTGTAGCATTGCTGTGTTCTGGCATCACACTAATACGAGTGTTATAAATGCGAATGTTTGTGTGTATGTAGGTGTGTATATTTGTTGCTTCTTCACGCTGCAACGGATCGGATTTGGATGAAATTCGGCATACAGATAGTTTATAACCTGGATTAACACATAGGATACTTTTTATCCCGATGTTCCCACGGGAATGAAACTCATACCTTTTCTCTATATTTGGTTCCACGATTTACTACTTAGGTCTTGGATTTTATGTTGAGAATAGAAACTATTTGGTGGTTTTTTATACTTTTTATTGAAATTTTGACAGACTTTTGAAACCGTCATTACGGTACGAAGTCCGCCGGGTCCACTAGTCTAGGTATAAAGATAGCCAGTGCATCAGTAGTTGCGGACTCCTGGTAAAGTGCGGTTCCACTTTCGAGCTCATCGTCACTCAACATCAGCTAAGGAACAGGCCGAGTGAGTTAGAAATATTTAAAAGAAAAACGTATCCCAAACATTAGTTTTGTTCAAGAAAATTCTACAACACCTCACCAACCGACCAAGTCTGAGGTGTGTATACACTTCGCCCGAAATAAACCGTGTAGGCGGCGCTACACGTCGGCTTCCGATGAAACGCCACAATGCTACGAAACGGCCGCCTCGCAATAACTGTGAACAATATTCTGGAATTTTAGTTCATCATCATCAGCTCGTTTTCTACGTCCCCACTGCTGGGGTACGAGCCTTCCCTACGGATGGATAGGGAGAACGGGCCATAAACCACCACACGAGCCCAGTGCGGATTGATTGTTGTTAACGACTGCGAATGCAGCCGGGACCAACGGCTTTACGTGCCTTCCGGAGCACGGGGAGCTCGAGACGATACATTTTTGGTCACCCATCCGATGACCGACCTTTGCGAAAGTTGCTTAACCTCAGCACTCGCAGACCGGGCGCGTTAACCACTGCGCTATCGAGCTCCAGTCTTCAGAATTTTAATTGCCCAGCCTTCATCGCTGTTCGTCGAACATTCATTGTAACTATTATAGCCGGAGTCGTCAACGTGCAAGCTATAAAGCCGGGGTGGCCACTATGGGGAATATACGCCTATTTATTATCAATTAAATATTAAAATAGAATGAGGTTAGTGTGCCCAACGTTTTCTATACTAATATTAAAGCTTTGTATTTTTGTATGTATGTTGTATGTATGTTGGCAACGAATAAACTCAAAAACTACTGGACCGATTAAAAAAATAATTTTACCATTAGAATGACACATTAGCGCTGAGTAACATAGGCTATATTTAAAAAAAAAGGAATGCGGTTCGAAGTCCGCCGGGTCAGCTAGTGTTATATAAAGTGCTAGTAGACTCACACTTTTTAATGTCAAAAAAAAGTTTTATTTACCTCATCATCATCATCTCAGCCAAAAGACGTCCACTGCTGGACAAAGGCCTCCCCCAAGGATCATCATGGGGGGTATTTGCCGTAATCGCCACGCTTGGCAGGCGGGTTGGCGATCGCAGTAAGTTGAGGGTAACCTCAGAGAGATGCTGCTGCCCATCCTCTGGAATGGTCCCTTAGTCGGCTTTTACGACACCCACGAGAAGACATGGGGTGGTGCTATTCCTTATCCCCGGCACCACACAGGGAGTATTTACCTACCTATCTATAAATCAGGAACTAACTTTTACATTATGACAAAAAAGCAATATATTCGTTAAATAGATACACTTGATTGTATGTATGCCTATTCTAGTGTTAATAACTTAACATTGATCGAAAAAAATATGTTTCTTAATATTTATTTGTTACAATAAAAAAATCGAGGAGCTCGATGGCGCAGTGGTTAACGCGCTCGGTCTGCGAGTGCTGAGGTTAAGCAACTTTCGCAAAGGCCGGTCATTGGATGGGTGACCATAAATTTATCATCTCGAGCTCCTCCGTGCTTCGGAAGGCACGTAAAGCCGTTGGTCCCGGCTGCATTAGCAGTCGTTAACAACCACCAATCCGCACTGGGCCTGCGTGGTGGTATAAGGCCCGTTCTCCCTATCCATCCATAGGGAAGGCTCGTGCCCCAGCAGTGGGGACATATAAAAAATGAGCTGATGATGATGATGACAATAAAAAAATCTAGAAAAAATCGAACAGTTTCAGAAATCTCACCTGGGAATCGAACCCACAAAAATATATAAATATTTATTTGTTATTCATTTCATTTCTCGAACCCTTTACAGGTTTACAGGTGTTCACAGACAAATTTAGTTTGTCCGCTGAATAAATAGTTATTTTATTAGTGTGATGTGATTATTTTGTAACTATGGCGATTTAAAATTGTAGCAATTTGACACTGCCAATGTGTTAATAAAGCAGAAAATCCGTTAGGCTCTGTTAGGCCAAAGATTTTCATTTGGGTTTCGATGTTTTAAATGTCGATAGAGATGTGCTATGATAAGTTATGTTCGGAAAATCATATCTCAAATCTGGCTTTGTGAAAAGCCGTCAACCAGCCGAACAATGGCTTTTAAACTAGCTTTCGCATAATTTCTACATAATTTACGAAAGGGTTTATTTAATGCTATCTTTAACGCAAACAAAAACAAATAATATATGCGTTGTACGAGTATACCCAAACTAAGTTGTTGCGAACCTAGAAAATTAAGGCTTTTATTCTCTTCCTACTGATGATTATGAAATAAAAATATTTAGGCAATCGACCTCACTATAAATTTTTTTTATTCTTTACGGGTAATACCCGTGAACGCCTCCGAGGTTGACAAGCGTCGGCCCGATATCCGAATGACCCGGGTTCCATACCCAGATCGGGCATAGAGCGTTCCACTTTTTCGATGCATTGCCCGGTTTTGTAACCACCAACCCGCATTTGGCAAACGTGGTGATTAAGCAATTACCCATCAATTACAGTGATGACTTGATTTCCATGATGTAGGCCTTTGCCCAGCAGTGGGACATTTATAGGCTATTTATTCACTTACTTACGAAGCAAGCACTTCGCCTTTCTCTTACCTTATATTAATTGATAATAAGGTCGATGTTGGAAACGCACTTCACCCGGAGTTCTCAACGACTGAAAAACTGGCTACGTTATCTCTTTGTCGGAACTGTATTGTAGCATACTGATGTGTATTTTCCTGGATGTCAAAGGGGTATCATCATCGTCATAATCAGAGAGGAAAGAGGCATAGAGATCGTAATCAACCAATAAGTGTGTAGGAGAAGGGTATAAATGAATTCTTATGCATTGTTCACGACGGAAATGACTCCATACCACCTAATGTTAAGTGGAAATGGAGTCCAGACGCGAAGACAATTATTGGTTCAACGTGAAAACAACGCAGCATCAGTTAACTTCACTCTGTCGGCCCACAATCACGCTTCGTTTGAAAGACCACATATTATAGGAAGGAGGGAAAACGTGTGCTGGTAGACTGTTTCATCTTTTGGAGGTGCGACAAAGAAACGAGTCACCAAATTTCCTTGTGTACGATGGGATATTTGAGACAGTGAAGCGGTGACTCCAGAGAGCAGCAGGTGTACTCTTATGGAGAAAGAAAGAAGGTGAGATAAGGTGAAAGAGTTCTTCAGAGCACTTGCCGTGGTATAAGCGTAGGGGAAGGTGGGGTAATTGAGTACGGCGGGAAATTAGGAACAGTTGAACATCAAATACTTCCCCCCACACTACACCGCCCGCGTACGGGTCCCTTAGTTCGCCCGCAAAAGTATGAGTGAAAAGATGCGGGTATCCTGTCATGGTGAGTCAGACAACATTACTTCGTATTTTCGTTACAATTTTTGTCGTATGTAAAAATAAATGTAATAAGCACTTTTTTGAGTTTAAAGACGTCATATTGATAATATCTTACATGTAATATTTGTTTATACATTTTATTGTAGTTTTAAGTTCATCGAAGATAATATTGCGAGTAATGGCTATTTTGATTTGAATTGCCTACTTCGGGTAATTGGGAACGGTGAGAGGAGGGTAAATATTAACGTTCCTAATTACCCCTATGAATTGATTGATCCTGTAAAAATGTTCTAACATTAGAAATGTTTTAGATGCCTCGACATTACAAAAGAAAGATATGAAATTGAAGATCTTCTCCGTGCTGTACACGATGTTAGGAGTAAACAGCTTACTTTGGGCAAAGCAGCCATAAAATACTCAGTGCCAAAAACAACGTTGTTGCAAGTTAATAAAAAAGTATTTAAGAAACCACAAAAAGGTCGCGGTACATTGTCTTTAATAAAAAATCAGGAAGACTAATTAGAAAGGTACATACTCGATTGCTGTAACAGCCAATATAAGCAAAGCTGTCAGTGGGTTTAGAGTGGCTGGAATTTATCCCATTGATACGGACAAGTTTAAAGAATGCTTCGAAAACATGTCATTAGATCAATCCAACGTCAGTCAAGAATCAAGTGCTTCCGTTCGTGAAACTGCAACTGAAGGAAGCTTGAGTGAACTCATTGACAGTCAGGGTCAAAATACCACTTTTGTTCTTGAAAATCAAACTGATATGGATGTAACCATTAATACTATCTTCTTCTTACTGAATCTATGCTTCTTACTGAAATTACCAATGTACCTGTTATTCCTAAATAAGTAACTTCTGAGCGAGGAAATAAAAATCATGTCCAGATTTTATCCAGCACACCTATAAAATATTAACTAGAGGAAAAACAGAAAAGACAAGTGGAAAGGAAAATAAGAAAAGAGAAAGTTCAAAAGTTAAACACCACTAATACTAAGAAAATGAAGCCACAAGTTAAGGGTAAGTGAGTCAAAAATTTGAAGAGGATTTTAGAAGAAAATTAAAACGATGAGGGTATTACTGTTTAATCTGCAGCGAAAAATATGAATCTCCACCTAAAGATTGGATATGTGCGCTATCTGTAACAACTGGGTACGGTAAAGTGTACCTCCGGTCAGTCCATTAAAGGTTGCGGCTGTGATTTCTGCCAAACAAAGTAATTGCAGTACGATTTTGTTATGTCGTTCATTATTACCCCATTTCGTTCCTATTTTCCCCGCGGACTGATCTCAATTACCCCATACGTATCGAGTAAATAAGAACGATAATGTTTTTTATTTTCTTTAGTTTTTTGATTTTATAGTTTATTTTCAAGAATTTTGATTAAATTTTTTTGTAACGTTAATGTTGCAATCAAAGTTGATTATATTTGTGACTTTCTTTCATTTTTTAGAGTGTTATAAGTTAGGTGTTCCCAATTACCCACTTTCCCCTATCTCTAATATAGCCTATTAAGATCATTGCTAATCGCCCCGATCCGATTCGAACCCCTCGAAGGAGACACACTTGCGTGATACCATTCCCTCTATAAACCCTTTGACGGTGTTACGATCACGCGGCTTAAGGAACTTTAAAATTCTCGCCGTCCCGTATCCAAAAAAGTTCGGTGACATCGAAAAGGCCGTTTTAGCTCATCAGCAATCACTCTTTGGAAAATGGTTTATCGTTCTTCTTTTGTTTATTTACAAAATGTATTCTCCAAGAATACCTATCTAGCATTCTTTACCTTTGTTACAAACCAACGTTTGCCCGAGCACGCCAGTGGCGCCACTCATAAGCCTGACGGGTCACAAATAAACGTGACACATAAGACAATAACATCACACAAGTGAGAGGTAATAGGAAACATGTGAATGCGAAACGCGAGCGGCGCACCGCGCACGAGACTAACTAAATATAGATCGCTCCACATTCAATAGCAATTTCGTAACGCAGACACCGGCCTTGCTGCGGCAGAGGTGCGAAGTTATTGGAGATAATAGCCTGGTTCTTTACTGAAAAACTATTGGACGGGGGGCATTAAGCGCTGCATAGATACACTGCATTAAAATGCATTAATCTTACAAATTTTTTTTTAGAGTCTTTATTTTATGACGCCATCGGGAAAGGAATGGAGTAGTAAGAAAGAAATTCCAAACCACAACGCTAAGTGCGAGTTTTTTTAAACTACATTAAAATAAAGTACATTCTGCATACCGATTAACAACGCCATCTAGTGACCAGTTGGTTTCACAAGTTTCTAAACAGATGGCGTTGCTTTGAATTTCGTAACAAACACCGACCTTGCTGCGGCAGAGGTGTGAAGTTATTAAAGGTTGTTTATTGAAAAACTATTGGGCAGATAGGTACACCACCAATATATTACACTAAATCCAATTCATAGAAAAACTTTTAAAAATATTTGTTACAGTTCTTACTAGGCCACTAACGCGTTCGGGCAAATGTTGGTTTCACGACAAAGGTGAAGAATGATAGATTAGGGAAGCTCGGTATATATCGTCATACAAAATATCGATATTAGTGACTCGATATATCGAATCAAATGGATATAATCCAATCATCAATTAATATCGATACATAAAATATCGATATATAAACAATCAATATATTAGCAAATATCGAAATACTTCATTTGATACATAGTATAATATACTACTTAGTATAGTATAATATTATAGTATCGAATTTTAATTTTTGGTTCACGTCGCGAGCAGGAGATGGCCAATCAGCGCTCACGATTTGTAAATACAGTGCAACCAACTAATCTGTTTAAGTAGTCAAAATTAGAACTAAGGGAGTTAATATTAAAGTTACAGTATTTTATATGTATTATTTTAAATTTATAAATATTTAATAATTAACTGTAGTAGTGTAAGGATTTTGCATATAACTTCTGAAAAATTATAAATTGTCTTACTTAAGATAGAAACTATTGCTTAAAAAATTGGATATTTACTAAATAAAGTTGATTTGGACACAAATACTGAACTTACTTTTAATAAATTCTTAACCTATCTGGAACCAAATCAATGAATACAACTTACGATGCATACAATAAATAAATACATACAATACATCGAAAATATCGATACAACCTTTCGATAATATTATCATATCGGAAAAAAATCGATACATTATTTACATGAACATCGCTATGCTAGATATTTCTATCCCTGGAGAATACATTTGAAAAAAACAATAGAAGAACAATTAGCCAAAAAGAACGACAGAAAGACTTTTAAACACATTAGGTTAAATTCTTTAAAGAGACTAAAGGTGGCGATTCTAGCTATTTCGATTCAAAATCTTCACTTTAACATACCTTTTATCAGAAACTATTTTTTTCCTGTTGTGAAACATTACCACTTGGATAAACAGGAAGAAACACCTCTACCTCTGCTACTTCCCTATTGCATTCAATTGCCAAAGGTGTTTCATTCCCGTACGCATCGTATATTTAACCATTAATCGATGACTATTATAATACGAGTGCCAACAATCGACTCACGCGTCGATAGCTCTTCGAATATTTTAATCGACAAATAACTTAAATAGAAAATAAATAAAGCACATTTTAGAATAGTGGCAGATTGTGTTGCATACTTGTAATGCGATGAGCAATGAACTGTTACCAAAATAAATCGCTATTATTAATGGTGTTGATGATATTTTGAACTAAAATAGATCTATCGTAACATATATCAATAGAGAATGTGTTTTTTTAAATTTTTGTATCTGAGTCATTCCGCTTTATTGCTCTGATGAAGATGGTTTTTTGGCCCTTACTTCTACGAACAACGCCTGGGTGAATGGCAAAGCGTTCGGCCCGATACCCAAAGATCCCAGGTTCAATTACCAGGTCAGGCAAAGTGTTTCGGATTATTTCTTTCGATGCATAGCCCGGGTTTGTGATCACTAACGCGTATTTAGCAAGCATGATGATGATTAAGGCATTTTCCATCAGTTGTAGTAAAGACTTGATTTCAATGACGGAGGCCTTTGCCCAGCAGTGTAACAGTCATAGGCTTTTTACTTTATTATACTTATACAAAACAAATCTTTTATACATTTTACAAAATACCACTCTCGTAGTAAGAGCTGGGCTGGCGAATATTCGCCAGCCCAGCTTTTACTGTACTGTAGCCCAGAATGTATCAATTCTACTACCAATAAAATTCGAAACGCTTACCAAAACGGATAAATGCTCACCAAATTGTGTTTCCTAAAATATTATAAAAAGAATACAATGTATATTTTTATTAATGCAATACATTTTAACTACATTTCAGACCAAATATGTTATTTTGTCACCAAATAGATAACACCAATATTTTATGCCTCGAGTTTCAATTTGGTAATTTTTGATTTCTGTTGTCTAATAAAAAAATAAGCTCGAAATTCAAGACAATCTTTAAATTCTTCAAATTTCTAACTTATCACGTGACCTACAGGAGTAGGGGGGGAGTATCCTCAATCATTTAAATAATAGTACAAAAAATTGGTGAGCATTATACATTTTGGGATGCAAAAATAATATTTGTACAGTCATTTAATTTA
Source organism: Eudonia mercurella (assembly GCA_963082485.1). Lineage (NCBI taxonomy): Eukaryota > Metazoa > Arthropoda > Insecta > Lepidoptera > Crambidae > Eudonia > Eudonia mercurella. Next base: position 24,113,796 of record OY720022.1, read on the forward strand.
TTTGGTACTTAGGCTTAGGGTCTAAAAATATTTCTAGTGAGCGTTTAAATTATACCCTTTTTAAATTTGTCTTGTGATAAGCCTTCATTATTATAAACGCGCTGTCATCACATTTATAATATTTAACCCATCCTGAAAGGTAATAAAGGCTTTAAAAAAGAACATAGGAAAAAGCATAGAGAAGATGAAACATTAAAACAATCAATGCATAGAAATAATTTTTATAACAGTTTTTGTTTTCTTGTTTGTTGTAATTTTTTTTTTCGGAACCTGAACAATAAGACCTATTACTTACCTATAAGATTAAAAAACATTGCCTTTTGTTTAAAATTTATTTATATTTCTCTTTTTTCATATATTTTATTATTGTGACGATAAGTAGGTACAAACTAAGTCAGAAAAGCTTCCAAAATAACATCTTCTGATTATGCCTAAGCAGAGGACCAGTCCTGATTGCCTAGCAAAAGAAAATTTAAATCAAAGCAGTTTGTCTTGCAATGCACTTTATAAATACTAAAAAAAAATCCCAATATAGTTTATGCTTATAAATACCAGAAACTCTTTTTGTAATTTTTTTATAGTTACGTAGTGCCCTCTACTAACGTCCGCGCAAACTATTTCGTAAGCACGTGGCGCCAGTGTGTTCTATATTTTATCTAGTTTGCTAAAGCTGTCACCAGATGGCGGTAAGTTTCTCTTACATACCTTGTAAAAGAAATACGAACTACGTCTATAGCTTACCATTTTTTGTAAGCTTACTGCCAGCTGTCTTTTTATAACAGAGTTAATTAGTAATTAGTATATCATCAAATCCACTAATCGATATTTAGTCGTAGTCTTAATAACATCAAGTTAAGTTTTACTTAAACAACGTGTAACAAAACGGTGTGGTCAAAATTAAAATATACAGAGTATATTCCATCTAAAACTTGTATACTACTTGTATGTGTTGTTATTAAGACATAAAATTATTATTAACTAAGGGGGTGCAGCGCGGACGCAAAACTGCGAGTTTCAAGTTTCTTTATGATAGCGAGCGAGCGGCGCGTGGTAGTGGTGTGACAACGGCGCGGCGCACGACTGGCTACGAATACGCACGCACACTAATATCTGTACAGAGTAGGCTGGTGATTTAATTAGAGCAATATTTACTTTCGTAAAATTATAGGCGTTTGGGTAAAAAAAAAAAGTCTTAATATTTTCATATTCATATTTTTTAATTGAAAAATAAGACAACAGTGGCCTGCGGAATATCAATACAAACATTTTGATGTCGGATCATTAATTCATTTGTGCTATATTTACAAAGTTTCTGAAGAAATAGGTTTTTAGATATCATTACTTTTACATATTGTTTATGCAATTTTTGGATATTTGTTTCAAATTCCAAGACAACCATGGCCTTGTGAAAGGATCAAGCTAACCTACTAGTCCTTTTAATCTATATGACCTATTCAGCGACTAGCACCAGTGACTTAAAAACACGTAAATTTTCGAAATTCCGCGTGGCACCCCCGTCATGCGCGTTAGTCATGCGCGTCAGACGCGCGTAAGCAAGCAGCAGTGATCATAAATGTAAGTACACAGAGGATACTAAACCACTAGGGCTGAGACTTGTTTACTTTGATGTGACCTCACAATAGAAATATTTAATTGAAAATAGCATATCAAATTAAAGTCAATAATCATGTCTTAGTAACTCTGCATACAAGATATAGATCGGATACAATGTGGATCTTTTCATTTACAATTTTTGACCACACCTTTCTGTTACACGATGTATACCTACTTATACACTTCTCATCAGAAAAATCGAAACACCTTGCAAGTTTATGTTTTGTAAGGATTATCAGAAAAATGTGTATATTTAGGAATATAATTATGGCAAATGTCGTTTAATAGTATATAATATAAGGTTTTCAAATCCTAATGTTAATGTTCTAAATTCAAATTAAATTTTCATAGGTTTCGTATTTTGTTCAACAAGTCCAAGGGCGGCAACGCGTCTGCGATTCCTCTGGTTTTGCTCTCTCCATCAGGTGACCCACCTGCTCATCTGCCTCCTTCTTATACTTATTTTTAAAAAAAATGTAACCCTGTATGGAGTATGAAAGAAATTGATAAAACAACACACTCTTATTACTGCTTCCATACGATTCTTCATCGATCAGAATTTTCGCTTGTCATGTAATGGCCAAACTGCCAGCTATACAATCATGTGATTTTTTTCATAGAATGAAAATTCTTTTGTGTAAAATTAGGTCAGAAACCATAAAAACGGGGAAGTGTTTCGCTTTTTCTGATGAGAAGTGTATATCTTTTTAATATAGCTGTTGCCTGCGATTTCGTTCGCGAGGACTAGGTACTCTATCCCACCGGAACTTAATACTATGTCCTAGTCTAACGCCTTGGTGACACGGCGCTCGGCCCGACACTCGAAGGCCCCGGGTTCAGTTCCCAGGTCAGGCAGTGTGTTTCAGATTTTTCGATGCATCGTAGCCGGATTTGTGATCACCGACCGGCATTTGGCAAGCGTGGTGATTAAGCCAGTACCCATCAATTAGAGGCCTTTGCCCAGCAGTGGGACAGTTTTATACTATTTACTTTAATTTATATCCAAGTTTGGGCTTCTGTGATCCGGGTTAGGGTTTGTCTATTATGTGCAAATGTGATTTAAATCTGTTCAGCAGTTCTCAAGTGATGTCAATCAAACTTATAATTTTGTATCAATAATTCCAGACAAACATTAACTTTAAAAAAAATTAAAAAGAAAAAAAAGACAGTGCTGAAAAAAGTTTACGAGCGGGATTCGAATCCCGCTCGCGGATTTTTTCAGCAGTCTTTTTTTACAAATCGTAATTTGTTCGCAACAATATTTGCGTAAAATTATATGTAAATAATCAAACAATTAATTGTTTTAACTGCTGCAGTACATAATGTGTCGTGTAATTATATAAACGGTATTATATTAGGCAAAATATTTGTATGTTTGTAAGCAGAAAAATGTAATTGGTCAGCCAAAATAGTCAGCAACATATAGTCAGCAAACGTTTCTAATTCTAAATCAATCAGCAATCATTGGCATACTGATCTGCTATACATTTTTATATTTTTTTTATTGGCTGCATTGAGTGAGCTATTTGCAATAAAATTTTGGTAAGGACTCATAACGTAAGCAGAATAATTTTCTGTTATACTTTTCTACTGTTGAAATAAAAGGTCTTATTTCACCAAGATAAACCTGCAGTTAGAGTTAACCAGATGGAAAATTTAAAAGGCCTGAGAAAAAGGATGATTTCGGAAGGACGCTGACACGAAAAGAAGAAGAAGACCATCATCATCATCGTCATCAGCTCAATGTATGTCCCCACTGTTAGGGCACGACCCTACCCTATGGATGAATAAGGAGTACGGGCCATAAATCACCACGCGGGCCCAGTGCGGATTGGTGGTTGTTAACGACTGCGAATGCAGCCGGGACCAACGGCTTTACGTGCCTTCCGAAGCACGGAGCAGCTCAAGATGATAAAGGTTTGATCACTCATCCAATGACCGGCCTTTGCGAAAGTTGCTTAACCTTAGCAGAACGGGCGCGTTAACTACTGCACCATCGACCTCCTCCTATAGAAGAAGACTACGCTGGCCTAAACTTGAGATTAAACAGTTACGTTCTTACGACAGAAACCCGGACAAACGGGGTTACTCCAAAGCACAGAGGATCTCGAGATATTCCATTATGTCACCCATCCGGTGGTTCGACAATGCGAAAGTTGTTTAACTTGCAAAACAGCAACCTGTACGCGCAAGCAGTGCCAACGACCTCTTCGTGTCCTAAAATAAACCTTATACTATTTCCCGTATTTTACAAGTATAGTGATTACGCCAACACCAAACCCTGAATCTTTGAATCCTGCAAAAATGATATTTTTTTAATTAAACTTTTTTAAACATGATTTTTCGACAACATAATTTACTGTTTTATTTTCTAATAATGTTGTTGCAAAAAGTAGGGATGTGTGTATGGAATTTTAAAACCATTAAATTAAAACATCTGCTAATTTGAGAGGGTGGGTTTTTTATTATAAAACTAAGTGCGACTTATATTTACCACTATAGCGACCCGCCCCGGCTTCGCACGGGTGCAATGCGGATATTATCAATGTTTCTCTACTACAATATGCATGTATTTATACATATAAACCTTCCTCTTGAGTCACTCTATCTATTAAAAAACCGCATCAAAATCCGTTGCGTATAGTTTTAAAGATCTAAGCATACATACATACATACATAGGGACAGACAGACAGCGGGAAGCGACTTTGTTATATAGTGATTTACCATTATTTTTACTCTCCTCGTTTAATTACTGGGCGGTGTTACTTCAATACCACAGAAAATTCGTTTTTTAAATTGCGTTAATAAAATAAATAAATAAATAAAACATTTTTATTTCAGACTATACGGTCCATAATAGGTTAATTAAAAGTTAGTAAACAAAAATAGATAAAATAATAAAAAAATAAAAATAATAATAATAATAAAATACTTACCCGTTTAAATATTTTGTTAAATAATGATAATGATCTCTTAGACTTCAGTGTGAAACATAAAAAGTATGGAAGAGAAAACAAAGCTAGCAATAACTAAATGTAATTGAATAAATCGAATGAAATAATCGAATTTAAGATAAAAAAATAAAGAATTTTTGATTAAAAACGCTGACGGACTTCTTGGCGGGAAAGTGAAGAGTCAGTCCGCGGTTTTGTTTTATTTTCTAAAATTTGTGTTATGTCGAATATTAATGTGAAATAATGGTGGATTATGAGTGTGCATGAGTGTTGGCAAATGAAACAAAACAGTGCAACGTCACTTTTCAAATTCTCTCAAGAAGTCCGCCCGATTACTTAGTAAAGCCCCCACATCTTTACTGAGATACTCGAGGGGTTGGGGGGTATATCATTTCTCACTTCTCATTTCTATTATCATTCATCATCATCATCATCATCATACAGAAAAGAAATATTGTTTATATTTATGTATTACTTGTTAGAAAAATCAAAGCACGAAAAAAAAAAAGCAAAGCCATCAACAAAAGAAAAAAAAAGGCGCTGACAGCTGTATAATGCGTTTCACTTATAAAAATATACAACATACAACGCCAAGAAAAATATATGTTATACTTATTAAAAACTATATTTGCAACAATGTTATTGTTTCCAAAACGGAGATTTCCGTGATAGAAAAAATAAACCAAAGTCACCGCTTTTGATTTACTAAAGTACGTCGATGAAATTAAGTATACCTATTCATAATACTTATTAGATAAAGGCTATTGCTTTTTTTCGTAAAACATTCATATTTTAATATAATTGCGTTATTCGAATTGAATCCAGTGGATCACGCACTATTTAAAATAATCTCCTTAGACTATTCCATGTAGCAGTGAAATGATTTCGGTTGGCACTAAACCTAGCCAACTATTGATATTTTAAAAAAGGAAGACAAAAAAAAACGATCAAAATTAAAACTAAAACCAAGATACATATATAAATAACATTCAAAAACTCAAAGAAGAATATGCCCATTAACCACAACAAAGAGGTTTGTACCTATTACAATCATGCTAAACTTTTAGCGTGACATCGAAACTTCACTTGTGGAGCCCGTTCAAACATTCATAAATAACTCCTAGCATGAATAGGCGGGAAGAGCATGAATATCTTTGGGACAAGTGCATTCAGAACCCCCCGCCCCCCGGAATGCGCCCCCGGAGGCTTACCCGCGCCTGCGACGATACGATATGCAGCCTCTAGAACCGCTACTGTGCTTACATAGACTAAACGGGCGAACGCAAGCAGACGCGACAAAGACAAATAGCAGCCATGCTTTGTGCCTATTTGTAAATTTTGTATCGTTTTTTTGTTTAATAACTTTATTCAATAAATAGTGATAGCTTTTTATCAGACAAATATTGAAAGTATTGTCTTAAAAGTATTTACTTTAAATTAATCTTAACTAACTAACCTGCCCGCTTCGCTGTGCAAAAATAATGGATCAATGAATGCTAAATAAAATAATTATTAGGTTTACCAACATCATATAGCCTATCATTTGCACAAGATCATTTTCTTACTACATACTCTTCATCAAGATCGGTCAAGCCGTTGTTGAGTTATAAAAAAAATCGTTTAATTGGTGTCAGTGAGTCATAAAACGAATATTTATCCCAAAATTTGTCAGAAAAATTGCATGTACAGACAGAGCCTACAGATTTATATAGTAGTAGAAATATAGATAGATAAGTTGTAGAGCATTCGTAATTATTTTTATTGGCAATGCAATAAAAGTCATCCCATATTTAAAGTAAACAGATAAAGTAGTACTTTACGTTTTATTTGAATAACAATAACATAAATGACGCCCTCACTTATCGGTAAGCGTGGAGCATTATCTGTCGGTGCCTATTTAATCTTTGCGTACGGCTGTGGAGCCGGCTCGCTGCGTACGCGCCGAACTTAAAGCAACGTCATAAAGGCTGCGCTAGCGAGTGGGACTGACGCGCCTCGTGTGCGCGCAAATGTGGTGACTCTGGTGCCTAGTGAACTAGCATGAGCTCCTGTGTGGAAGTGTGACAGTGACGCTATGTGGAAGTTAACACTATTCACGCTGCTGGCGACAGCGGCCAGCGGGGCGGAGCTACAGGAGAGAGGTGAGAAACCTTTTTTGTTGTTCTCGAAGTACTACGATAGTTGCAAAACATGAACGTCACGAATCCAAATTTTACGGAGTTCTATACGCCAAAAAAGTTTCGAAAGTCATTGTTTATAATAACGATGCATTTGCACGTGAACACAAATTGTCTTAAGTGACGGAGTTCGAGTGTAAAAGTTTGGATTGGGGTCGGAATACCAAGTTCAGACGTTACGTTTGAATGCAGTGTGGTAATTAAGAGCCACTTGACGATTGTGGCTGAGATAAGACACGCTCATGCTCGGACTAACTACAGTAATCCCGGACCATTAATTAGTTTGATAGAACTAAAACTGAAACTATAGAAAGCAATAACAAATAAATTTTATCCAAAACCCTGAACATGACATTTGAAGTTACGCCTTGTAATGATGACAGACAAATGCTGATGCCTACAACTGTTTTCAAACTAGCTCTGTGATTATTGGATCATTTTGTTACTATAAAAGCAGAAATTTTGACTTGTTGGTTGAGTTAAACGAGTTTAGTACAAAAAATATCGACGGCGACGACGTCTAATAAATTTTAGCCAATTACTACGCTCATTTTTTATTTACTTAAAAATTCAAATTACTGTTTAATGAAACCAGAATATTGTATAAATGATAATTTGAAAGTGTCAAATCTATATTGATAAATTTGACACAAAATTCTATTCGAAAAATCACGCCAATCTATCGTTGATTTTTTAAGAACGTGAAAACATCGCTAAAACATTTTGGCGATGTTGGATTACATATCTACAATGTAACAAATGCATTGCAACGACTGGGTTTCCGAAACAGACATTCAAAACAATGTGGCTGTTTATAAACATAACCACATTGACAATCGTGTCTTACTGCATCGCATCGTTACGTTACGAAAACTCATTGTCAGATACACGAATACACTTTAGAAGACTTCAATTCAGATCTACACCGCACCTGAAGCAGTAAAAGTATTTACTGTTTCTGATACAAACATAGTATTGTTAATGCAAAATTATCAATTTTAAAGTACTTGGCACCGTAATCCGAACCAAGTTCTTTTTAGTTGTAACTTCTTGTTTCATTGATCTCTTTATCCAGATAAGACACTAGTAAATTAAGTAAAACTGCCAGAAACAGTTACGATTTTATACGCATTTCTAAAATCGGCCTGGGATGATTGAGACTCATTTTGGAGATCTATTTAGTTTCTTGCACCTACAAAACCCCCCAACCATTGAAATGAACCTTCTAGGTGCTTTTCAAATAGCAGATTCGTTTTGAAAAGCATGGAGTGCAACTTATGAGCATGTGAAAAACAGTAAGAAGGAAAATAAGGAGTATCGGATTTAGTTTTTCAGTGATTTAAAAATGACTGTCCAATTAAAGACATAGTTTTGGTCAAAAGTTAAAAAACCAATTCACAGTAGTTAATGAGATCAAAAATCCCTATGGTTTTTCAAATATTTTTTTTGTTTTTGTTTACAAAAATAAGTCGCTGCTAAAATCAGAACAACGCATGTTGCAATGACGATAGCACGTAATAAAATTTGTTCTTGATAGCATATTGAGAGCGCATTTTTACGGTTTTTCCCAACCAATTAAATGTTCCAGTGCAACCTAATGACAATTAGTATAATAAAGTGTGGCGTCATCAAATAAAATCAAACGGTCAAGTTTGTTAGGCATAACATTTAATTTATAAATATTCCTCTATTTATATTTAGACTGCATGAATGACGACTATTAACGACCGCAACTACATAAGTCATATTAAAAAGGTATTACAATTATTCAAACTGTTTTTATTATTGAGTCATTTGGGTATATTATCCTTTGGAATTACACGCTGCAGAACGACATAAAAACCCACTTTTTAAAAAGCTGCTTTAAAAAAAGTCTAGCACTAAAAAGTTTAGTTACATTCTTCAAAGAATAGTGCAAATTGCTAACGTAATGTTGTTAACCTTTTTAATCACCATCAACCGCTACTCCGAAGTATTACACGAATTCCAAGGAGAAATCTCACGGCGTCGTCCCCTTCAAACGACTACCATAACGGGTGGGTAAGAGCCGGCATCTACTGGTCCAGCTTAATTGCCTACAACGGAAGAGAAAAGTAGGAAAAACTCGCGCTGGAACTGGTTTGCGGGGAGCATGGCGTAAACATTGGCGTTTAGATGTCTATACTAACCGTAATGTTCATAAAAACGACAGACATGTTAAGTTTGGCTCTTTATTTCATCATATATTCAAAGTTCATACAAATATTAGGATTTAAGTGAAAAAGGATACGCTTATTTTAGAATTCGATTTTGATTGAGCATCCAAAATTGTAGCTCTTTTTTAGTTGTGATAATATTCAACAAGACATGGGAACATTTAAAGCATACGAGTAGGGCTTTGCTTTAAGTGCTGGTGGATTTCTAGTCGCTTGATATTTCCATTACATACAATCAAAGATCAAGGCAAATAACATTCGTATCTGTCTACATAAACTTTACTTTGTAATGGGTATAAAAACAAATGAACAGGCATATAAGATACGAGTAGTTGTACAACATTAGTGAGCTATCCGCACATAACCAGAATATAAAAGCAGGTATAATGTTCAAGTAGTGACACACCTGCTCTTTGAACTTTCATATCTGATCTTAACCCACCGCAATGTACTCGGAGATACGGGTACAACACGGGATGCTAACTTAAAGCTGAGTGGAGAAAGATGTGATTATAGAGTAAAGTTTCTTGTCTATAACTTGATGATGAAACATGCCCGTGAGAAACTACATTTTAATTGAGTGCCTCTGATGTAAAGGTACGCGTTTACTCAATAATACATAATCGGTAAAGTTTTATTAACACCACTATTGATGATTTCAAACCTCTTTCAATTCCCACACTACCATTTTTTTTTACTATTCTGTTTTATGTCTTATCATTTCTACGAAAAAAAACTATATGTAGGAGGATAAAGATCCTTTAGCCGATAATTCACCACATGTGTTCGTTAAATGAAAAAGTCCCATACTAGGATTTCTTCCTGCAATTCAATGAAACGGATGGTCACGAAAAAAAACCTTTTTAAATTAGAGACACCCCGGTACATCGTGCCCAAGTGCTCGCGTTTTTTACCCTCTGCATGCGAGCGGATACGGTACACGGTACTTGGCTAGTTCGGGGGTAGTTTTAAGACAGTACATCCGTTTCGTTATCCGGCACCAAATGTTCTGAGATCGACTGCGAAACTTCTGATTCGATCGTTGTGTTACTACCGATTACCGATTCCTTCCTGCTCTACATTTCAGGGAACTTTCTTTTATGGCGTTAAGAAAATATGTGTGAAAAACACAAATATTTGTTGAACTGTAAATTTTCATGGTTTTATTGAAATACTTGTTATTTAACAATACATTGTTGGCTGTGAATAATTACTTAATATTAGATATTTATTGATCGTCAATATATTAGTCGTTCCCGTGTTTAGTTACTTTCGCATTTAAAGTTCCAACTAATGTTATAAATGCGAAATTGACCTCACATTAAAATCAATTAAAGATTAGTGTGTTGTTTTGCACAGAGATAGATAACTTTTTATTAAGATTTGAATGAACTTGAACTCGGGGACTGATAAGTTGACTTAAAAAGGTTAACGGATTTATTTACACTTAGATGAGGATTGTAGACGTTGTACTCTCAAATAGCTCCATACTTTTCTCATCCTTCTGGTCATCTTTTAAATGATGTTGCCTTTATTTTCTTGAATCAATTTATGCTTTAATAAATATTGTAACGTCAATGTAACACTTTGGTTAAGTAATCAATCGAAAAACAGGGTCATTGACAGGTTCATCGACTCTAAAATTGACTAAAATCAGCTTACAAATTTGAAGTTTGTTAGTTATCAACTATTTATTATTTTTCGCATTTAATTCTGGTGGAATAAACTCAGTCCAGTCGGCCACCTTCCTTTGCCTCCAAATATTAAAACGATAAAAAATACTCAGCGCAAGATTGTTTTTGCAGTTGGCATTCGCATCAACGCTTTCCGAGGCCCATACCGCGCCAGTTTAATTGCCGACAAAGCCACCCGAAAATGACTCTTGGCACCGCTAAATAAGGCGCTTTGTTGTCGTTCGAATTGTTAATTTTAATACCTTATGCTATTAACGATAGCGCTGATGATTTCATGAGTCGGTACGTAGTATAGTACATGCTGAATGGTATGTATGGCACTGCTCTTATCAAAGTATTGGATTATGTCATCCTTGTATGGGAATTTTGTTACGATTGTGCACAACTGACACTAAGTGCTCAAGGAAAGCGAAATGATAAATAGGTGGTAATAATAAATGGTAGATAATTTTGTTAGTTTTATACTAAAAGCAAAGAGGTCGCAAGCCATCTTGTGAATTGTATTTTTCATAGTGTTTAGCAATAGTAACCGATGGTAGCGGTAATTAATCGTGCTTTGTGAGATATTGGAAGGGCAAAGAAAAAGAATACCCATCCCGTCGCAGAGTTGTTTCTAAACTATTGTTTTAAGCACTCAAACTTTTATTTTGGTTACATTTTAATATTTCCTCTTTTACTTTTTTTTACTTTACTTTATTCCAATACCGTTCAATCAATAGTGTAATTTGATTTTCCCGGTGTAATATTATTTATGTTCTGTTATGTATTAATATCCTGTTTCATTACGCAACAAAATATCAGTATTATGTATTTTACAAAACAAGACAAAGACAAACTTCTTTGGATTTACAAGGTACAACGAGATTAATACAACTTTACTAATATCAATTGTTTTCATTCTTGTCACAGTCCAGTCATTGTTAGCTCGGTTCGCCCTCGAAATAAGATCTAAAAAATATAACTTAAAAATTCATCTGCACTTCAGGCGTCGCTTAGTGAAGCAATAGCTCCGAAAGTTAATATTGTTGACAAAATACAGCATTGTTCTACTGATAACCCCGTCCATTGTGCACGCTTTTATTTTTAAAGCTGCTCAGCTCATTTGGCTGGCAAGAAGTCAAGGCCGGTGACAACTCAAGATGAGAAGGGTCTTGTCTTCACCCATAGGAACCGCCTTTTTTATTTCTAAGAGGTGAGCACTTGGCGTTCACCTCACCTGATTTTAAGTAAAGATTAGGCTGATGGTGGAAGCGCACTTCACCCGGAATCCTCAACTACTGAGGCACTGGCTATCTTATTTTTTATCTTATCAATGTTTCGACGGTTACAGATGAGATAGCCAGTGCCTCAGTAGTTTAGGATTCGGAGTGAAGTGCGTTACCTATGTCCATCTTCACCTGCCAAACGCAAAATAGATGACTGATAGCACAAAATAAGGAGACTTCAGAAGGTAAGCGTACACACCTCGCTAGCTCGAGCAACGCACACAGAGACCCCTTGCACAGACACGGATCTTAGCTGTTGCGAGATTTCGCGTCCGTGAGAGGTTGAATATGTGTGCATGAGACCGACCAGAGAGACCACAGAGACCCCTTGCACAGACACAGTTCTCAGCTGTTGCGAGATTTCGCGTCCGTGAGAGGTTGTATATGTGTGCGTGAGACCGACCAGAGAGACCACAGAGACCCCTTGCACAGACACAGATCTCAGCTGTTGCGAGATTTCGCGTCCGTGAGAGGTTGTCTAGGTATGTGTGCGTGAGACCGACCAGAGAGACCACAGAGACCCCTTGCACAGACACAGATCTCAGCTGTTGCGTGATTTCGCGTCCGTGAGAGGTTGTCTATGTGTGCGTGAGACCGACCAGAGAGACCACAGAGACCTCTTACACAGGCACGGATCTCAGCTGTTGTGAGATTTTGCGTCCGTGAGAGATTGTCTATGTGTGCGTGAGACCGACCAGTGAGACCACAGAGACCCCTTGCACAGACACGAATCTCAGCTGTTGCGAGATTACGCGTCCGTGAGTTGTCTTTGTGTGAATGTGTATGAAACTTAGTAGTAGGTAAAAAAAATCTTTAAACGATTCAAAAGCACTATTCTTAAGGGTGCGCCGACCAAAAAATGCCAAAAGCGCAGTCACGGTTAAGTTGATATAATTGAAAATACTATCGTATTACATAAACAAAATATATGTTTAGTATCAAAGGGAACGTTTTAACAATTAGTTCGATCCATAAATTCATAACACACTATAGTTTTTTTCTACAATATCATTTAAAGTTGCGAAAAAATAAAAAAACGAGTAGCGTCGTTTAATTGATTTCTCATGGTTTATCTAAATTATTGTACCTCTGATTTTGTCTAAGCAATCACCAATGTCTAAACAACAAATGGTCCGTCTCACATTTTCGATTTACCAAGCGGTTATTTAGATTACTATTTTTCAAATTAACACGTTAAATTCCCCATACAAAATTAGTATGGTCCGCGGCATCAAATAAATATGGACGAAGACATTCCAAATAAAATACATGACACTTGTCACTTACGGACGGCGCACCCTTAAGTTTATTTGCATACCATTTTTGACTTTGAATTTGACTTTGCTTACCTTCTGTAGTCTCTTTATTTTGTGCTGATGGTTTAGATGGTACCCATACCTAGGGTTGCCATATCTCCGGATTTGACCTGAGATCTCTGGATTTTTAGGCCCCTGACAAGATTGCGGCCGGATTTTGGAAATCTTAGGATTTTTAGATTTTTAATAAAATACTGAGGAGCTCGATGGCGCAGTGGTTAACGCGCCCGGTCTGCGAGTGCTGAGGTTAAGCAACTTTCGCAAAGGCCGGTCATCGAATGGGTGACCAAAAATTTATCATCTCGAGCTCCTCCGTGCTTCAGAAGGCACGTAAAGCCGTTGGTCCCAACTGCATTAGCAGTCGTTAACAACCACCAATCCGCACTGGGCCCGCGTGGTGGTTTATGGCCCGTTCTCCCTATCCATCCATAGGGAAGGCACGAGCCCCAGCAGTGGGGACATAAAATGAGCTGATGATGATGATGAATAAAATACAGTACATTGTTTAGATTTTTTTATATTGCTTAATGTTACAACAATCAACGTAATTAATCAAAAACATTCTTCTTTGGATGGTATGGTCGCCCATACAGTTACTGCAAAATATCAGTAAGGTTTGTACTTGGGATCATTACTATCTTATTATGACGCAATAAATCATTCATAAGTGGCGAAGCATGCTATTTTAAGCTTTCTTATTAAAAAAATGGATAATTAGTTTGTTTTTTCCACAGAGCCGTGAATTACGTTTACGACAAATTTCCGGGATTTTTCTATGTAAATCATGCTTTTTCTCAGAACTTTTCAATGTTCCATCTGGTAACCCTACCCATACCTCAATTTGTGTAAAAAGGGTAAATATAAATTGGGATCTAGTTAGATAGATAGATAAATACTTTATTGCTCACACAAATAAAAACAAAAAAACAAGTACACATAATCTTAAAGCTAGCATGGGCAAAGGCGGTCTTATCGCTTTAAGCGATCTCTTCCAGACAACCTTTGGTTTAGGAACCCAAGAAGGAGATAGAGGAAGTGCGCAAATACAGTAGAATATAATAGAATCATATAACAGTACATAAAAAGACATACCTATATATATACTTACATAACACATACATACAATACATACATATATACGATATATACATACTTAAATAAATAAACATACATACATACATATAAAAACCAACAATAAAAACCTAAAACATGTTACTAGCACGTGACTGATTTAATAGATGACTGTGCAGTTTAGACTTAAAGGCGGAAAGAGTCTTGGAGTGTCGGATTTCAGACGGTAGTTTATTCCAAAGACAAGTAGCTTGGACAGTAAAAGAATCCTTAAAATATCCCGACCGGGTAAAGGGAGGTTTAAGGATGTTATCCGATTTTGACCTTAGATCACGGTTGTGTTCCATCCCAAGAAATCGGAAGCATTCCTTAAGGTAAGAAGGAGTACGAGGATCATACAGCACGTTAAAGACAAGGGTTAGAACATGTTCCTCGCGACGCAACCTAATGGGAAGCCATTCAAGCCTGTGCCTGTATTCAGACACATGGTCGAACTTACGCAAACCGTAGATGAATCTGATGCAGAGATTTTGAAGACGTTGCAGTTTATTAAGTAAGTCCTCATTTAAGTCCACAAGGCAGACATCAGCATAATCCAAGATTGGTAGAAGGAGAGATTGCGCAAGTTCAACCTTGGTCTTCACAGGAAGCAAGTTCTTCCACCTCCTTAGCGACCCAGAGGCAGCAAACACTTTTCGACTCATTTCTGATATTTGTGGAGACCAGGAGAGGGTGCTGTCGAAAAGTACTCCTAGGTTTTTTACCACGGAACCGTAGTTCAACGAGAGACCGTTAAACATGAGCGTAGGGATAGACACTTTGTTCACCTTTGCAATTTGTTTAGATCCCCCGATGATGATAGCCTGTGACTTGTCAGGGTTGACCGTTAGACCATGGTTACCACTAGTTATTGATTTAGTTATCCTAAAACTGGAAAATACGACCTGTTTTTTCACCGGTGGTCCGTAAAAGACTGTTCGAGTTCTCCCCGAGTACCTAAGTACCCGCCCAGCGTTAGACAGTGTCGAGTTAGTGGATCGGTCACAATACACGTCACACCCCATCCTGTGATCAACCCAACACCTCCCGGGCATCAACCCGGTTCAAAGTTAAATTCAAAGTCATCATTTCACAGGCACTTATTGACGTCTAAACTATCAATCAAAAAACTAAAAAAAATATTTAGACTTCATTACTGTATCTACCACCAGTTCGGATTTTGGGAGAGCCTTCAACCGAGGAGAGCTGGCAAGAGACTAAGAAGGCTTATTTCTTTTTCTCCATCTTTTCAACCAAATTACGGTTGAGACGGTTATGATGCAAATTCTTCATCATCATCATCATCATCATCATCATCAGCCACTAGTCCACTGCTGGACATAGGCCTCTCCAAGTGCACGCCACCGAACATGATCCGCGGATCTCTCATCCAGCTCTTGCCAGCCTAGCGGAGATAAGATGCGAATTATGCTCGTTAATAAAAGGTTTGTAATACTTTTGTTTGAAAACGAAAGGAAATATTGATATTTAATTTGAAGTCTTTTTGCTTTTATTTTACCGTCTTCATTGTTAAAGCAAAGCGAAGTTGCTAATTTTTGCGATTGCGAAGTTGTTCTCACCATTTCGTCTAGAATGCTGGGTGCGAGTTTTATTTGCCGTTTGATCACGGTTAAGAAAATCAAGAATTTTGCGTGGCATTGAAGCAACACCTCCTGGTAGAAAAAGAGGAGACTTTAAAAATTGTCTAATACAAAATTCTCTTTTTGTTAACGTAACCGAATGGCAAATAAAACTCGCTCTGAGCACCGATTGCACTTAAATTTTAAATATCCTTGTTTGTCACCGGTACGTAGGTTCTGCTGTAATAATAATGATAATAAATTCCTTTTTTTTATTTAATTTCAAGCAACATAATTTAATTCAGTAACTCAAATAAATAAAATTAAACAAGTAATAATACAATTTTGATGTCAAAAGTAAATAAAATTAAAAAAAAATAATTTAATAATTAATTGTTGTTTTATAATTACTTGTTTTTGTTCACGTGATCGAATAACAAATAAAACTTGCACTAGGCCACACCACTAGCACAAAATATGGAGATCAGAAGGTAATCTTGACACATACCGCGCTCCAGCAACGCACACATTAGACCAGTGGTTCCCAACTGGTGGTCCGCAGACCACAGATTGTCCGAGAACAGAACATAATTAAATTCACAAAATAACCTTCAAAAAGGCAGTACAATGTTATTTTTTAATTCCTGCACTGTCGCCTACGCTATCTATTTGCTAATTCCTACTTCCCAGGGTGGAACATGAAATGTTTCGCATCAGGATTTATGGTAGCATGAAGTGTGTGAACATAAACTATCACTACTGAACTTACGCTACAAATACTTTTAAGTTTTGAATAAAGCTTAAACTTTCTTTTTAAATACAGTTTATGTGGTTCCTGCTAACAAATTAATTAGGAAAAGGGTCCATGGTCGGAGAAAGGTTGGGGACCACTACATTAGACTAAGGAGTTTAATGAGACGTCTGTCTGAAACTTACCTTCTGCAGTCTAATTTTATTATGTGCCACTAGTTAGTTATAATAATTACTTGCCATTCGTTCACTAACATCACACAAGGTCGGCTTCTACTAGATATGTATCTGTGCTTCGGACACAAAGTACCTTCAATTAAGTCTTCAGTGTCGTTAAACCACGCAACTTGAAGGTAATCCATAGTTTTGCATAAATAAAAATGAATTGCCGCTATTCATAATACATAAGAGATGGGTGAAAAAAATAATATAATAAATAATAAATAAAAATTATATGTGAATTAGGTACCAAATTAAGAAATAATTAAATCAGTACTTAACACATACAATGCAATCACTTAGTGTACAGGGGTTCATGTCAGATATAGAAAGATATAATAAATTTATAGCCTTCTTGTAACTTTTTAAAGTATTAATGACGAAGATATATCCTGAAAACCTCATCACAATTTTTTTTCTTAGCCTTTGCTATACCACTACTAGGCAAAGGCCTCCATTACGTCCTGCCATTTATTTGTTTTTTTAGCTACCTCCGACCTAAGTTAAAGGAAGGATGAGGACACCCAAACTTGAATAGATATTTATTTCATACTATAGCTGGTAGGAATCTCGCCCTGTACCAATCTAGTTAACTATCTCTCATATCTTTTTATAACAGTTTTACTTACTTACCTATGTCAACAAGCAGCAGTATCCAGCATTGCTATGGCCTAGTCTAAAAAGATTTTGTAACATTACTTACTTAGGTACTTACCTATGACAACAAGCAGCGGTATCCGGCATTATGTATATAATATTATCAATAGTTTCCATTACAACAAAACAAAGAAATCACTTTGTATTGGAAAATTAAATTGTCGTTTTTAGTATTTTATATATATACAGGGTTACTGGTAACTCGACAAGTTGTCGAGTTAAAATTAATTAAAAATTAATCCATGCAACAATGAGGCTTTTTTTTAATTTGAAGTTAAGTGCTAAAATTTGGAAATTTTTTAATAAACACAAAAATTTGAATTATCTCGAAAACCATTAGTTTTTTTCAGCCATACATATGGAGTTAAATTTGTCACATTTTAGACCGCCTATCACCTCCCGCAAGGAAGTTGTCGAGTTACCAGTAACCCTGTATATATATATATATTTTTTTAATATATCCTATGATACTCAGCGCTAATGTAGCATTCTAATGGTTAAATATTTTTTTAAATCGGTCCAGTAGTTTTAAAGTTTATTCGTTACAAATAGACATACATATGTACATACATACATACTTACATACATACATACATACATACATACATACATACATACATACATACATACATACATACATACATACATACATACATACATACATACATACATACATACATACATACATACATACATACATACTTACATACAGACAAAAATACAAAGGTTTCCTCTTTATAAGATTCTGTAAAACGTTTATTTTAATTTTATTGTAATTTTTAATGTACAATATAAAATTAGAATAAACGTTAGTAACTAAAACGACAGGGCCACGTGACTCTTTGGACCACATAATGTTTTATAAACCAAGAATTTATAGTCTGAGGTGTGTTAGTACAGCTAAGTATATCGAAGCCGTTTTCCCATGCAGATACAATCCGTTTGGCTGTTTGTGTTTTGCGGCAAACAATAGCACGTAATGCAGGCGAAACCAAGGGCAGGAACAGGTTTCACGAGTAGTCGAGGTACCTACCAATGAGTATGTATAAAAAAGTAAATCGCTTTAGATTTAAATAGATGAAAAAAATAGTAAAGATAAAAATTTGTCTACATAGTCTGACTGTTGTTTTTTATTGCTATTTTCTCACTAATAGTGTCATATCTTTCTTATAAACAAACATCACGCTTACCATAAAACCTCTATCTTAGCATTATCTTCCAATGATAAGAAAGTTTAATTTAGAGTAATTTTTTAACCTGTGTTGGCACTACTCCGTTTGCGCTCTTGCGACATTATGAAAAATTTACGAAAAACTCGAGTCTCGGAAATTTCTACCAGGCGGCTAGTTCACTAAAGATTATGTTTAGACAACCGTAGACAAGCTAATCAATAACATTCTTATCATTCATAATAACATTTAAGCTATTAATTTACGTATATAAAAAAAATTAAAAAAAAAATCCCACACTCACACCAATTATCTAGCCCCAAGAAAAGCTTCCTTAAGAAACTCGTTATATGGTTAACTAGACAACGGATAAACATACTTAATATACTTAAATACATACTTATTATACTAGGAAACACCCAGACCCGAAACAATATAGAAAACAGGTATTTCTAAATTGATCCGACCGGGGATCGAACCCGGGACCTCAGAGATAGCGACACCATGAAAACCGGTGTGCAAGCCACTCGACCAATGTCCTGTCAATCATCGCGGATTTATTGCTTTCAATGAAATATTACTTAATTGGCGTCAATTTGATTAAGAATCAATAGAGGTACCTACTGATAAGATCAAGGTACTCAGGAGCGGCTGCCTTGATATAATCCAAAGTGAAACGATTCACAAAAAAATGTATTTTCAGTACAGTGTTAATATTTTATGCGTTGCACATTCTAAAACCTTGAACTCTGGTTCAATAATACATTTGAATTGCACATTTTCCGTCATACTCAATAAGCCATACGTACACATATTCAATATGATCCTAATTGAACATTAGTACTCAAATAACGTTCATTCGCCATTAATGACACAGAAGACACTGTGCCGGCATCAGCACGACACACGTTGGTACGTGACACTATCGAATTCCTACAAACTGTAAACACAAACGTTTTTACATGGCCCGTTCCCATGGCCGGATCAATTAAATGATTAACATACCCGTCATTGGCACAGTTAGCACCTACACAAGATAAAACGGCTCAAACAATATTGGGAAACTAACAAAGTTGTAGAATAACAATTAACAAGTAAGTTTATTGTAACAATAAAATAAAACAGCAGACAATGGGAGTTGGTCACTCGCTTGGGACACAAATTAATGTGACCCAAAAGGTAAGATTGGAGCTTCATACAAACTCGCTCGAGCATAGGGTTACTATATCTCCGGATTTGACCTGAGATCTCAGGATTTTTAGGCTCCTGACAGGATTGCGGCCGGACTTTGGAATACTCAGGATTTTTCAATAAAACACAGATACAAATACATTATTCAAAGTTTTTTTTATATGACTCGATCAAAATAATATATGAATTGACTGACACCCGAGCGAGCTCGCGGCCGCTCGCGTGGCGGAGTGACTCGTGATTTTCACAGAACCCACAGGATATAGGTACCTAGACAAAAACACAAGAGTTTTTTTCCACAGATTTGTGAGTTACGTTTACGACAAAATCTCAGGACCTTTCTATGGAAATCATCCTTTTTCTTAGGATCTTCCTACTCGATCACCTCACACATAGACATTTTCGCGGACACGGAATCTCGCAACAGAGTGCCTAGTGTGAGTTTTGTTTACGTTGAAGAAAACGAAAATTAGTTCAGCATTTTAGCAGCGCCTCCTGGCGACAATCGAGAAGAGTTAAAATTTTGCCACATCAACTAAAACGAGAATTCGTATGGCAAAATGTTAACTCTTCTCGTTTGTCGCCAGGAGGCACTGCTAAAATGCCATACTAATTTTCGTTTTCGTAAACGTAATCGAATGAATACGGAAAGTAAACAAAACTCACACTAGGCACTCTGTTGCGAGACTCTGTGTCCGCGAGATCACGTTTGTATGAAGCTTACATTCTGAAGTCTTCTTATTTTGTGCTTGGAAGTTGGGTGGGAGTGGTCGGACAATTAAATGAATATCGACTTCTTAGTATCGGATGATTGTTCGACTAACCAGAAAAGTATTTCATTTTGAATGTTTAGAACTGGATAGATTGTTGTAAGATGATCAGTCTTATTAACAGCATGGACACCACCTACCTTCTTGCATTGAGCCAGTATGGTGGGTTATATGCAGGTGGCTATATTAATACTTTAATAATAATACTAATAATAATACTTTAATATTAATACTATATTAATACATGACTATATTAATATTATCACAGGTTCGGAAAACAGTGGTTTACCGTAAAGAGCTTTTTGAGATAAAAATCTTTCTCGAGATAGAAGTGACTTATACTAAAAATATGTATATATTTTTTTAAACTATTTTATCATTTAATTATTCCACTTATTAATATACTAGCTAAAGAAGTAGATTTTTTTTTTTTTTTTTTATTTAGTTCACAAAACCGATAACAATCATATTGACATAATTTCATAAAACATTAAAATAAGATTAGAATGTTATCTTCTAGATGCGAACCTAGCATGCGTAAGTTTTCATTACCTAATATCTATGACAACTATTACCCAACTATTATTTAACTCTAACTCTAAAAAAAATCTTTTAAATTTAAATAATAACAAAAAAAAAATGGACTATAAATAAGGTTTTCTATAATTTACGTTTAAGATTTAACATTTGAGATTGACTTTAATTTAGATTTCAAGGAGGCTTCAGAACATGTAAATATATCAATGTCGTGGCGAATTCTGTTAGCGTAGGCTACCATTCGATATTTAACAGATTGGTGACCAATATTTGTTCTCACGAGTGGCAGTACAAATGTTTTACGGTTAATCAGACGGCTGCTGGGACGAGGTACAGAGAAAGTAATTGACTCAAGTAAATCTGGTGAATCGACTTTACCATGCAAGATTTTGTGTAAGAAGATGATATCGGCTAATTTTCTACGTGTACATAAAGGATATATTTTATAACAACTCAACCGCTGGTTATATGACCTTAAACTTCGACATTTATTATCATTGTAGGCGAGGTGGTAAACGAAACGTTTTTGAACGCGTTCAATTTGATTTGATTTTTTTTAACCCCTTTCTCCAACATGATCGGAGCTATTGTACGCTAACACTTTCATTCCAGCTCTCTCTGTCTTTCCTCTCGCACTGTTATACCGCATACATTCATACATCATCTTTCATTTCCAGGCAGTGGGTGCTCTGCCTTTTTTATATAGAATTGATTGAGTGTACTCAGTCAGAGTGAGTTCGCAAGGTTTAGAGTTAATTAAGTGCTTGTACTATCGCATTAGGTTTAAAGTCTGTAATAGTAGTACTAAGTTTGTTGAAATAAATAATCTATATAATTAATACGTGAAGCAAAAACTTTGTACCCGTTTTTACGAAAATTGCGCGGACGGAGGAGTATGAAATTTCGCACACTTATAGTTTATATAGAGAAGGTTATCCGAATGTTAATCTTTTTTTTTAAATTATGCATAAAAAATACATTAAATCAACAAAAATAATATTACACACACTACCGTGTATTTGACACGCACGTATTGTTTGTCTTTATGCGGCCTACATCTGTCAATGCCAATCCAAACTCACATTCTATCTTTTTAAATTTTTCGTTAAGTACTTAGGATACAATCCGTGCAGCCTTAATAAAATTACGGTCGAATTTCGACCACTGGGAGACCACTAGTATTAATAAATATATAGATACATATATATATTTTGTAGAGGTGTACTTAGAGGCTATGTATACAAAACTAGAGGAGAACACCTATCCAATTTAAATGTCAATGTTGCCCTTGACTCAATAGTAGTCTAGTGGTCTTCTGTCCCAGAATCCAATTTTTTTATCCTATTTCTGCCGCCAAACAGCTATGTTCCGGTTTAAAGCGTTTTAGAGACAGTGAAATCACAAGGCATAGTGGCACAAGAACTAAAGCTTTAGAGTTGGAAACGCACGCGTGGTTCCCTTGGTAGCAGCGTCCATGGGCTGGTATACTCATTTGCCGGCTCGATAACTTTAAAAGAAGTTCCATTCTAATCAAAGGTTTATAACGGGAATTAACGCAAAAAATAAAAAAATAAACTACTTTTTATAGTAACGTGTCATGTTACCTTTTTACCTGACGCGTTTAGACCAAGTTACACTGTCCGTGTGGTCTCGGGCTGCTAGAAGCAATATAAGTACTTGTAATGTATTCTGTTGCACTATTAAAAGAAGTACTTCCCATTTAAAACAAAGTTTAAACAAAGTTTAAAATGGGAAGTACTTATTTTAATTACGGAGATTAATGCAAACTACTGAATACGTTGTCATTTTTAACAATTAAATAATTTTAAAGGGGACTGACTGTCTACTCTTAAAAGTTATCTGCCCATGATTTTCCAAAACTTTTGCTATGACCAACTATATTATTACGGCCAGTGCAACTCGATCGAAACGTCGGGTATAATCGTACCTATGCCTATTATGCCAAAACTAAATATAGTTTAAGTTAATCCCCGTTATACAATTTTATTTCAAAAAAGTTATCCCATTCCAGTAAGCAGATTGCATAAGAACAAAAAAACAATTTATGAAAGTCTGAAATTATTCTGATATAATTATTGTTTTTTTGTTATATTCGTTAGGTACACTTATCAACATTTCCTACAACCATTACTTTGATACATCATTTTGTTAATTAGGTAATTAATAATTATCTAACTAGGTTGATTCGTATGTTCGATTGTTTTAAAATAAAATTATGCATCGTTTTCTTTATTATTATGAAGAAAATATATTTTACAAATGCAACATTATGAGCTATAAAGCTGTCGTCTAGAATCATATTACTAAAATCATAATCGTCATCATAAAGAATCCAAAATAGTTTACCACAAAAAACATTTCTATGTTACATGTAGGTACTTACAGTGCATCTATTTTCTTAATGTCTCTCGGCAAACTTCGTGTTTCTAGAACTGATAGAAATTCGACGACAGCCTAAACACGAAGTTTGCCGTTCTCTAAAAACTATGAAATAGTAGCAACTCTATATGAAAAATATAGAGTTGTACTACTCCTTTCACTTACTTTTAATTTAAATTAGAATGAGGGGAAATGCATACGTAATTGATTTACGATTTATAATTTTACAGCTCTATATAGTTCACACGAAAATCAAAAACAAAACAATAATAAAATACGATGTTCCAAATTCAAATTATTGAACATGATAATTGTAAAAACTAATAGACATGGAAATTAATATTCGGATTCATCGTTTCGAATATATTTCAGAGGGTTCCCTTGCGAGTTTTACTCAACATTCGATCACGTTAATAAAAACGAGAATTTGTATGAAATGCTAAGTGGATGTTACGTGCATTTGATAAAACAGAATTATACTGTTTCAGTCGCTCTTTCTAGTGTCTTATCAATGTCGATAGAAATTAACATTAAAGGTACCAGTTGGCAGCCGACTCCACGCAGCAGCAGCAGACGACGTGTCGTCGCGACACTGCTGGTTTCTATGTATTTCTATGAAACTCCCTCCGTAGCTAGCGACACGTCGCTCGGCGTCGTCATAGAAATATGTACATAGAAACCAGTAGTGTCGCGACGACACGTTCGTCTGCTGCTGCTGCGTGGAGTCTGCTGCCAACTGGTACCTTAACAGTATGGATAATTATAACATTTAGAAAAAGGAGAATGTACTAAAAGAAAATATACGTTTCCACAGATTCCTGTTATGTAAATTGACTGATGCAAGTCTCCTGACATAACAGGAAATATATAATATATCCAGTATACAGTATTTGGACTGAATTCAAGATTAAAAATTTAAAATTTTGTGTAATCTAAAAAATTTGGTATAACATACTTTGTTTCTTAAGGAAGCTTTTCTTGGGGCTAGATAATTGGTGTGAGTGTGGGAAACATTTATTTATTTTATCTACTTTAAATTTTACGACCTCCTTGGTCGAGTGGCTTGCACACCGGTTTTCATGGTGTCGCCATCTCTGAGGTCCCGGGTTCGATCCCCGGTCGGATCAATTTAGAAATACCTGTTTTTCTATATTGTTTCGGGTCTGGGTGTTTCCTATGTATAATAAGTATGTATTTAAGTATATTAAGTATGTTTATCCGTTGTCTAGTTAACCATATAACGAGTTTCTTAAGGAAGCTTTTCTTGGGGCTAGATAATTGATGTGAGTGTGGGAAACATTTATTTATTTATTTATTTAAATAAGACACCAGACCAAGACAGCAACTGTTCGATTACTAACTTAACTAAAAGACACAAACACACACACACCAAGGCATAAATTGAGACCACCCCCATGCTAATATAATCATCGTCATTATATTATTAGAGGCCACCAACCTTTCTTTAGTCTCAACCATTTGTTACTATCAATATTAAATATTTTATCATAAACCACTCCGAACTATTTTAAACAAGTGAAACACGATACTCGTGTATACAAGGTACAAAGAAGAAAAAAGGCCCGCACCGAGCATTATTCTGGCGTAAGGAACACGCATGCGACATAGGCGCAGGCGCATTACAACAGTGCCCAAGTACCAAAAGAACAATGCCGGGCATTACCATTTAAAACATTACAAACTCCTCTTCAATGAAGTTAACAAACCGAATTCTTTGTTGTAGAACTCAATGAGAGATTGTATCACAACCTTTTTCAGGTCATCTTTTGTACGAGAGTACAGAATGAAAATATTTTACAGTTGTTACAATAAGATTGTCCGGGCCGTTTCAATGCTCGGAAGATTGATTGATTTTCGAGTGGCTTGTGATTTATTTTTTGAACTGTTGTTTGTTACACTTAACAATTTCCGATCGAGACGTGTTAAGTACAAACATAAACAAATTGTGAGTAGGTACGCACAAAACGATAACAACATCGAAACAGCATTAAGCAAGACACTGTTTCATACACACTTTATTACAATTACAAGATCAGCAATCGTGAACTAAAATGACTAACCTAACAGGAAGCAATTACAACAGAATAAAACAATGACGTGCCAGTAGTGATATCATTACATCCATAGAGATCGCTACAATTATTGGAGTCAGCGCTCACCTAAGGAATTGGGATCTAGGAGTCGGAGATTGCCGAGGACAGCCGAAGATTCCCGAATCGTGGAGAGGGGGGAGTTCGGCAGGCCGTGACGTGGCCAGCGGAGCGTCAAGTCTCCTTAGGCTCGACACCACAGTCATCACGCCATAATCTTCTCTTGCAACACGTTCGAAATTCAAGCTTATTACAAATTTGAATTACTCACGAAAGGTTTCACTAGTTATTCAATAGGGTTTTTAGAGCGTTTTCAGTTAGAATAAAGTAGGTAAGCAAAAAACTTGAGCTTAACTTCATGATATGTATTTAAGACTATTTTTAATCAGTTGTTAGACGGTTTGGTTTGTAATTAATCTAGAATATTTGTTCTACAACTTTCGCTGAAACTGATACCATGCGTCCACAGTTCAAACAACCAATTAAACAAATGAAAAAAGCAGCTGACAGTCACGTGTCATAAATAGGGTTAATGGTTTTAAGAACAAAACGTGAGGCCGCCGCCCATGACCAACATCCAGATAAACAGATGACAATAGTTTGCTGTTTGTTTTGGACACGTGAATGGGAGCGCGGTGTGACTCCGTATTAATTTTATGTTGGCAGTGATTCTTTTTTATACATTTAAAATTGGAACGTCGTTTCTAATATGTCAAAATCTATGGAGCTGTAAAATCTTTTTTTTACCGTGAAGGCTAAAGGATTATTATTAAAAATAAATTGTTTCTTCTTTGATTTAGACATTTCAAACTGATTATTCTGAAAAGTAAAAACACCCTTTCTTTGTTGAAATGTTGTGAGCGAATATGTAAAGCTTCGACTATATTACACGTCTATAACCAAAAATGTAGAGCCACAATCGTATAATGAAACTGGTAATCAGCACGTGGCTCAATTCTGACATTTTCTCATAGTCGAACTCAGGTCACTCAGACACTATTGTGGAGTAGCAGATTTAGATTCCAGGTTACCCTCTTAAACCCTGCCTGGATGACTACAGCTTGACTTGATTTCACATGAGTAACATATTCCTTTTTTTTACAATTTTATTTTTTGATTGTTCTTTTTTCTTCTTCGTTGTTGAGTAATATTTGTTATCTTTTGTATCGTATTATATTGTAGTGTTTTCTAATTTTGTGTTAGTGTGAATTAAAATATTGCTATTCTATTATATTCTACATATATCTAAATATAATTGACATAGCTGTATCATAAAGCGTAAACATTTAATTTATTTACCCAAACCCCGACTCTGTATCAAACTTTTATATATGATTTTATAGGGCTATGTTCATGGATTAGTTACTTCATAAAGTTTAACAAAGATATTTCATTCATCAATTCGGGCTGTGTCTAAACTCAGCTTTATGAAAACATAATATATCTGTATCAAAAACGTTTAAGTATAGTGCCAGTAACTTTAATCGTCGTGTTGATTTGAACCACCATTGACTTTAATTGTTCATTGTTAGATAACAATACCTTTGACAAAAGCTAGGCATTTCCTTAATAGTCCACTCAAAGATGTTTAATTGTCATGTTGGTCACCTACTTGTGGCAGCTCATGTTTATGTGTGACTTAGAGAAGAATAGAATAGCGATTTGTAGGTGTATAGAAATATCAAGACCAGTAAGGATCGTGAAGAACGCCGTTTTGCAAATCATAGTGATGTATCAGTGTTGCAGTTAATGTGTCATTAATAAAGAGCTTATCGGAGCCGTGTAAAGAAAACGTTAAGAGTAATTTTTTTAACCACAGAAGGAATGAAGGCTATATGAAAAACTCTTTGTTTCTATAAGGATGTAAACTAACACCGTTATGAGACTTATTTGGAGTGTGAAACATAGCTCACAATAGGACAATTTGAACATTCCATATAAAAGACGACCTAAACGTAGACGACTAAAGCTTAATAAATATAACGTCTTATCGTAACATTTAGTTATATATGTAATCTTGAACTGTTTTTTATTTTTTATATGCAAGTATTTGACAAAAAAAAAAGTGTGGGGAGGCCTTTGCCCAGGAGTGGGACAGCTATGGTTGATATAATAATAATAATAATAAGTATTTGACCGCGATCTCACCTGATGGTAAGTGATGATGCGGCCTAGGGTGCAGCATACTTGCCTAGATAATGTCCAGGTTGTACAATTTAACACTAATTGTGATATAACTGTTTCCTGATACCCTACTAGAATCTTCGAGGCGTTGGGATCTGAACGAGAGCGTGAGATCGTAGGGCAAATTAAAGCGATAAAAGGTGTCCAAGTGATGGTTTCTAGAGGGCATGACATCACACAAACGTGTCTTTATCCCCTACACAAGGATCATAGCAGCATTCGGGTCTCAACAAGAGCGTACACAAAATCTTGTTTTCCTTGACGTGCAATCGTATGGCAAATTAAATCGATAAAGGGTGTTCAAGTGGATGAAGTCGCGGGCGGGCCGCTAGTGTAAGATAATACTGCATACTGGCCGCTAATTGCCGGGCGCGCGACGCGTGAGTCTTGTGCAGTGTAAATTGGTGTGTTCGGCGCACGCTCGGCCGTGAGCGGGCGACACACCCAGCGCATCGGTCAGGGCTATGTCTTGCCGGTTTTAATTTTTTTGCATTTTTAACGTATGTTTAACGTGAAATTGAATTGAAACTTAGGTTAAGAAATGCAGTTTGAACCAAAATTTGCGTAAAATTATATATACATGTACTAGTTGACCCGGCGGACTTCGTACCGCTTTGACAGTTTCCACCATTGAGTTAAATATATATCAATGGTTTCCATGACAATAAAACAAACAAATCATTTAGTATTGGAAAATTAATTGTCGTTTTTAGTATTTTATTTATTTATTTATTCATACATACAAAAGTACATACTGTACTATACATACATACTATACTACAATATGGGTTAAGACAATAAATATGAAGTAAAATAAAAAAATATTACTCAATTTTGACACAGAAAGTGCACATAAATGAACGGATACATACAAATCATGCTTTAACGAAAAAAAATTATTTGTATATAAAAAAAAAATATGAGTGCACACAATAATATGGTATTTTATAAACAATACTTATATTTAATGCAATGCTCTCATTCATTTTAAATTGTCTTGTCTTGTTGTCACTTTTTTGTCTTAAAATCGACTTAATAATATAAATAATAGGAATATACATATTTTTATTAGATCAAGTCTTTCCCTCACTGCCACCTATCTACTTACCAACCAAGGCAGCCGTGACTCGATGCGACACAAGCCGACAATCACTATGACTCTGTCACATCTATCAGTTCGCTATCGTCGCAGCCGGGCAGCCTCAGAAGCAGCCTTCACATTTGAAACGTTGTCATTTTACAACCATTTGCGCTGACGACGACGCAACGTGTATAATATAATCTAATGCGCTGACATTGTAATACCTTATATAGTTAGGCTGCAGATCACAGAAAAAAAATTAAAAATAATTTAATAAAGTAAAAATAAAAAATAAAGTTGACATCCTTGGGGAGGCCTTTGTCCAGCAGTAAACGTCTTTTGGCTGAGATGATGATGATGATAAAATGAAATAAATCTTAATTTTACGTTTTATTTTCTGTTTAATACCATATTAAAACATGCAAAATAACAAATACATATGTTTTTAATCGTTTTATAATGCCTAATAACTACATTCACAATACTCTTAATGCCGTGGCTGTCATTAATTGAAAACTATGCTTAGATAAGGCTTATGTTTGTAACAGTATCATTGTTTTTGCTAGTATATGTTTTGTTGACTGTCCAAATAATAAATAAATAAATAAATAAATTGGCCTTTTATGATGAAACCCCAGATGAAATCCTCTGCCACTGTTTATAACTGGTTTAATGAGTTTAAACGTGGTCGCACTAATCTCACCGATGATCTGCGTGAGGGACGGCTTCCTACGACGACGACTGACCTATCAGCAGATTCGGACAAGCTTAGGCATCGGTATAAGTCAAGTGCAAAAAATCCTCCATGAACATTTAGCGGTCAGGAAGCTTTGTGCCCGGTGGATACCTCATAATTTGACAGAGGCCCAAAAACTCCATCCTGTTAATTGGTGCCGTGAAACGGTTCAAAGATTTAACGGAGGTGACTCAAATGCTGTGTTCGACGTACTTACGGGTGACGAAAGCTGTATTTACTGTTATGATCCTGAAACTAAAAGACAGTCTGCTGAGTGGGTGTTTCTTTCCGAGGAGTTGCCAGCTAAAGTGAAGAGAGGTCGAAGCGTGGGAAAAAAGATGGTGGCATCGTTCTTCGGAAGGACAGGTCATTACCCAACAATTGTTTTAAAGGATCGAAAAATAGTCACTGCAGAGTGGTACACTAAAATTGTTTGCCACTTGTCTTGGAAAAAGTTCGGGAGAAACGACCTCGCAGTAGGATCCTCCTTCACCAGACAACCCCTCGTCGCACACCGCCAAGCAAACGATCGACTATTTGGCGACGTCAGACGTGGAATTACTGGGTCACCCGTCGTATAGCCCCGACCCCCCATTTCATTTATTCCCGAAAATAAGAGAAAAACTTCGAGGAAAACGTTTTATGGAGGCCGAGGAAGCAGTGGTTGCATTTCAAAAGGCTGTCGAAGAGACCCCTAAGGAAGTGAGCAAAGTCAAATATCAGTATACTACTAAATACTGATACTTATTTGATTATCTAAGAACTTTCAGAGTTGCCATAATTCAAAGTTACTATTGAGGAAATGGATAACAACATTTACGAAATAGTTAAGCAACAACAAACAGCAAGTTATTAGTTTTATTACATATTTTCAAAATAGTGTCCATTCACATCTATACATCGCTGCATCCGATGGAACCGCTGAGAAAAGCAAAATATAAGTAAGTATTTAATTATCTAAGAACTTTCAGTGTCGCCATAATCCAAAGTTACTATTGAGGAAATGGATAACAACATTTACGAAATATTTTTAAGTTACTTACTAGCCATTATACAACCCCACTGCTGGGCAAAGGCCATTGAAATCAAGTCATCGCTATTATCGATGGATTTCCGTCAAGTCCATCTACAAATAACAAATTGTTACTAACTGTGCAATTTACGAAGTAACTTTATAACAATCGTAGTCAACCGTCAATATTGGTCCACAGTGCCATAACGATGAAGTAAAGTACGATTTAGTAAGCAGCCTAGCAGGGTGTTTATATAGTGCTAATTTCCTGGCACTAACCTAGACCAGATTAACAAACCGGCCAAGTGCGTGTCGGGCCACGCGCAGTGTAGGATTTCGCCCATCTCAATAATGCGGACTCTGAGAAGAGGGTTTTTATGAACATGTATGTAACGATGGCTCATATACTTAAATGTAAGATATAAGTAGTTCCCAATGAGGAATTTGTACTGCGCTAAGTACATTTTATAAGTTGGTCGACTGTTACTCGTAAACTTGTGAAGCCTACTTAGCTGTGATAGTTTTCCTTTTAACTTCGTCATATATACAACTAACGTGAATTTTTTCACGTATCAAAAACAACCATTTGGCTGGCAGGGGGTTTTGTTAGAGTCAAGTAGGGGACACTTGACTCTAACAACATTTTGCACTTTAAAGCTTAATAGTTCACAAACGGACGCCTCAATCAAAAAACTGTTTCCACAAACCCACAATATTTTTGAAATTACTATCCAACGACACCCCACACTATGGGGTAGACAAAATAAATTGCATCCCCACTTCACGTGTTGGGGAGGTAACCTATAAAAAAATATTTTTCAAAGTTTTACTTCACCACTAATATGTATATCCATGCCAAATTACAGCTTTCTAGTACTAAGAGTCTATGAGCTAGGCTGGGGACGGACAGACAGACAGATAGACATGGCGAAACTATAAGGGTTCCATGTTGACTACGGAATCCTAAAAAACGTATTAAGGTCTCTGCCCACTAGACCGTATCATACCATGACCGTGCTAAGAACGTATCGGGCACAGAAATTAACACGACACGAAATACTATGCCCTTATATGGGTTGATAAAATATTCTCGCCAACTTGTTTACGGAACGGTCTAGTGGGCATAGTCTC
This sequence comes from Eudonia mercurella, assembly GCA_963082485.1. Classification (NCBI taxonomy): domain Eukaryota; kingdom Metazoa; phylum Arthropoda; class Insecta; order Lepidoptera; family Crambidae; genus Eudonia; species Eudonia mercurella. The sequence continues at coordinate 24,145,650 of OY720022.1, forward strand.
ATACTTTTTGATACAAGTAATAGTAAAGTAAATAGCCTATAACTGTCCCACTGCTGGGCAAAGGCCTCCATCATTGAAATCAAGTCATCACTACAATTGATGGGTAATGGCTTAATCACCACGCTTACCAAATGCGGGTTGGTGATTACAAACCCGGGCTATGCATCGAAAAAATGCGAAACACACGGCCCGACCTGGGAATTTTGGGCCGACTGCTTTATCAGTTCCTAGCACGGTCATGGTATGATACGGTCTAGTAGGCAGAAACCTTTAGGCACCCTGAGTTTGACAACTATACTTTGCGGATTAAAATCGGTGCGCTCGGCTGCCTCGAGAATTATATTCAATTGTACGTCACACAGCACCCTTCGAGACACTGTGTTACAATTATAATACCATAGTATTGTTTGTAATTAAGGTATCAAAACTTAATTACGAACATTAGGTACCACGATAGCAGCGGACGGAACGAAAATGGAGTGGAGAGAAATTTAATTGTATTCAGGTCAAGTTTACTAGCTATATATGAATAGGCTTTAATAAGTAAAAAAAATGGTTATATTAACAGTTTTAAGTTAAAAAAAAATACTAGGGCACTTTTTTGTAAATCATTATTAAAAATGGTTCGAACGCGTGTGACTAAACTATCTTTCTTACCGACTCTAGTTTAGCGATGGTAGGGTAGAGTACCTACTTACACGTAATAATATAATATTTCTAACTGAAAACACAAATGTTGAAAAAATTTCCACGAGCAGGATTTGAACCTGCACCCTTCTGACATTCCGGGTCAGGTGCTCTTCCAATTGAGCTATCGTGGTACCTTTGTGTGGTGGTAAATTTTTTCAACATTTGTGTTTTTGTAATTTGTTCGCAACAAAATTTGCTTTAAAAATCATTTTGAACATTTTATATTTCTAACTGATTTAAAAAACTATAATTTAACTCTTCTTTGTTAACGTGCTCGATCTGTGATTGTTCAAGTTAAGCATTTTTCTCAAAGGCCGGTCATCGGATAGAGAATTTATCATCTCGAGCGCCTCCGTGATACTCAAACACAACAAAAAACATTGTAATAATCCCGTTAATAATATAATTATTCTAATGTAAGTGACCGTGATAGTTTAAAAAGTTATAATAACACTAGCTGACCCGGCAAACGTCGTTTTGCCATAAAAAATTAAAAAAAAATTTAGGGGTGGACTACCCCTAACATTTAGGGGGATGAAAAATAGATGTTGGCCGATTCTCATAGATACCGGATGACCCGGCGGCAAACGTTGTTTTGCCATAAAAAATAAAATAAAAATTTAGGGGTGGACTACCCCTAACATTTAGGGGGATGAAAAATAGATATTGGCCGATTCTCATAGATACCGGATGACCCGGCAAACGTTGTTTTGCCATAAAAAATAAAATAAAAATTTAGGGGTGGACTACCCCTAACATTTAGGGGGATGAAAAATAGATGTTGGCCGATTCTCATAGATACCGGATAAGCACAAAAAATTTCATCAAAATCGGTCAAGCCGTTTCGGAGGAGTATGGCAACGAAAACTGTGACGCGAGAATTTTATATAACATAATAGCAACAGATATTCTATAACACCTGCTATTCTGATTTTATAGACTTTTCCACATTTCAGATAAGTACAGCAAAATAAAATAATGACGCGGTGGAATAATAGTAGTTAATAAATTTAGAAAATCGACTTTAAAGTCTTTCAAAACATATAAATCGGCCGTGTAATAGTAACCCACGAGTCACAAACATACCTACATGTGTTCTCGCAGTTAAGACAAGCTGTGTTAGAAATTTAAAAAAAAAACAATAATATAATTAGCAATGCGTTGTGGGAGGTTGTGCCACGCAAACAACATTTTACTCTCCACGAGACATTTTTATTTTCAATCTGTCAAATGCTAAAACATATGGTGTGGCTAGAAAAATATAGGTTATTATTTTAAAAGCCAGTAAGTAGGCTAGTTAAAGCAGATTAGGGTGTAAATATGTATTTATTTTAATTTTATATAGAGATCGGTTCAGATTAAGTTGTTTGTGTCTTACTGGTTGGTGGTGATGAACTGTAACTGATATTGTGTTACTAAAGTTGACGCGAAAACAATTTGTGCATATTAAAATTAAATAATTTTGTTTATTAAAAAACTAAATAATGGCACTCAAGATTTTATTTTACGAAAATTTAATCCTGACGTTTCGAACCCTATATACTTTTCGAGAAACAGATTAGACGTAAAAATATCTCTATGTTACTAATCTTATGATTGTAGCTTTTCATACATTAATAGCAGCATACCTAATTAATCAAAATTAACAAACTTTGCTAACTATTATGTTATAAATAACACATAAGTATTCGTATACGTGAAGCAAAAACTTTGTACCCGTTTTTACGAAAATTGCGCGGACGGAGGAGTATGAAATTTCGCACACTTGTAGTTATCCGAATTTTATTTTATTTTTTAATTATGCATAAAAAATACATTAAATCAACAAAACAACATTACGCACACTACCATGTATTTGACACACACGTATTGTTTGTCTTTAATGCGGCCGACATTTGTCAATGCCAATCCAAACTCACATTCTATCTTTTTTAATTGTTCATTGCTTAGGTACAATCCGTGCAGCCTTAATAAAATTACGGTCGAATTTCGACCACTGGGCGACCACTAGTATTTGTAAATAGGTATATTTTCTAATTTAAAGTGTTTCTGTAACCGCATACTATGTAGGTACCATCACGAGCGTTAACATGTAACTCTTAATATAATGAAATAGAGTCCAAACTAGTCCAAACTGTATACATGCTAATACTCGCAACAACCTGGGCACAACTCGTGTGTTGCCCGGTCCTATGGTTTTAAGGGCATAGTTAATTTCTTACTGGTCACATACCAATGCTTGGCGGCCAAAACAATAATGAAATGCAAATTTATATTGCCTATAGAGAAATGTAATGTCACCGTGCGCGTTACCCACACCTTATTCCGTCGTGTTAAGTGCCATAATAAGATGACAAGTGTGCCCGACATTGCGCTGATACAATAGGCGTACACAGCGGCTTATTGTATAGTACAGCCGGTTCAAAACTGACTGTTTTTTTTAGTATGTTTCACAGTACAGTAGTCGGGCCCCATCGTCACGGTTGCCTGCATCTAGAGAGATGGCCTCACTACTTAATTATTTTTAATATATTTTTTGCTATGTTACCTTGCGCTGTGTTAGATTAGGAAAAAAATTGCACACGCACCTTTATTTTGTTGGATAAAGTAATGTAAGGTGAATTAGTTAAGGTAAGTTTTTGATCGTACTGTTTGTACTTTAATTTTCTCACTAAATAATTGTAAACATTGTTAAAAGCTAATACATTTTTTTACATAACACTTTTGTTTACCTAAATTAAACACAAATTTATACATAATATGTATACTTATATTTATTTACAGCGCACCCCGAAGGAATCCAATGATAGTGACAATATTTTATGTTTCTCTACATAAGAGGATTACAAATATATTTTCATAGTAAATTAAGGTCCGTACCTACCCTAATACGAGTATAATAGATATAAGCGTCGGTACTCGAACGGATAACGGTGAACATGGCGCTTTTTAGATGGGTTAACTGAGAAATGTTATTGATGTAAATTGAAATATAAAAATAATCTATTAAAATATAAAAACATATGAGTACGAAAAATGGAGTATCGAATCGTATTCAAACGACGCATCAATTGACTGACTGGCTGACTGACTGATTGACTGACTGACTGACTGACTGACTGACAGACTCACTGACTCACTGACTCACTGACTCACTGACTCACTGACTGACTGACTGACTGAATTAGTTTTGTTTCTGACTTTTACTTGTTTAACATTAATATTGAAGTAAAGGTGATAAGGGTAACTGCAGTCACGATAAACATATCTGCAAATACTTACAGTCGCACGCACATAGAGCGTGTAGCGATAAGATATTTATTTATTTGTTGTTATTAGATATACGAATATTGATATAGATTTTATACACTTATACAATTACTAGCTGACCCGGCGGACTTCGTACCGCATTTTTTTTTTAATATAGCCTTTGTTACTTAGCGCTAATGTAGCATTCTAATGGTGAAAGAATTTTTTAAATCGGTTTGTAGTTTATGTGTTTATTCGTTGTAAACATACATACTTACATCCATACAAAAAAATGTAACACGCTTTTATTTATAAAAAAAAATCTTATTATCAGGTTTAAATTATTTTTAACTTTTTAGTTCTTTTTTTATTAACAAGTAATAAAAGCTTGTTTTTAAAAAAGTATTTTTTTCTTTTAATTTTATTTTTAAATTTTTAGTATTTTTGTAGGGAGATAAAGGTTTCAGTACAACAGAGTTCGCCCTGGTACCCTGAGGCGCAACGTTAACGATATGATATATCTAGCAACAAAGTACTCGTCATGACGAATCATACGAGCCCAAACTCGATAGGTTTGTGTCGTTTAACTACCGAGTTCCTATAGCCACCTTCCAACTCCATCATCAGACCCTGGTTACCATCTAGCACCAAAGTACTCGTCAAGACGGATCAAACGAGCCCAAATTCGATGGGGTTGTGTCTTTAATTACCGAGTTCCCATGGCCATCTTCCAGCTCCATCATCAGACCCTGGTTACCATCTAACACCAAAGTACTCGTCAAGACGAATCATACGAGCCCAAACTCGATGGGATTGTGTCGTTTAACTACCGAGTTCCTATGGCCACCTTCCGGTTTCATCATCAGATGAGCTCCATATCATAATAATTTTGCATTGTCATCCAAGTTACATAGATGTACCAAATTTCAGCTCAATTGAACACCGAGGAGCTCGATGGCGCGTTGGTTAACGCGCCCGGTCTGCTAGTGCTGAGGTTAAGCAACTTTCGCAAAGGCCGGTTATCGGATGGGTGACCAAAAATTTATCATCTCAAGCTCCTCCATGCTTCGGAAGGCATGTAAAGCCGTTGGTCCCGGCTGCATTAGCAGTCGCTAACAACCACCAATCCGCACTGGGCCGCGTGGTGGTTTATGGCCCGTTCTCTCTATCCATCCATAAGGGAAGGCTCGTGCCCCAGCAGTGGGGACATAAAACGAGCTGATGATGATGATGATGATGAACACCGGGAAGTGGGTCAAATTAGGCTTACAAGATTTGTACGCCACATATATACATTTTTTATTTTTTATTTTTTTTATTTTATTGGTTCAGGGAAACAAACAGCTTACAATGACACTTATGCAAATAAATTTATGAGTTTATACATAAGCTAACAGTTTCCACTAAATGAATAATAATTGAGTAGACTATACAAAAGCAAATCTACAGGGATAACTGATATTTTTTTTTATATAATTATAAATTATAAACTTGGTTCAGAATGACGAAAACTAAACAAAAGAGCCAAAAATAAATCTACTAAGTTATAAAAGTAAATTTGAAATAATTATCAAATTGGTGAGGCACAAATGGATTTTTTAAATTTATAAAAATTGAGATTAAAAATATCATATTGTTGGTAGCACATATCATAAGTACAGCAAGATCTTACGGTAAATCGATTTTTATATACATACAAACAAATATGTTAAGTTAAATAAAAGTTTGTAAAATACAAAGCTTTCCTCTTTATTATATTAATATTGATATTTTAGCGTACCATTAAAAAAAATCATAACGAGGATGAACGCAATCTTCATATTTTAAGCATACTAGAGTTACCTTCATATCCGCTGTAATGATCGAGTGTCACCGGCTACGGGCTGACTCGACGGTCACGATTATTGGTACAACTAGGTTATAAAACTTTGTTTAAGATAGAAGTTTCCTCAGTTATTGAGGATTCCGGATGAAAGGTGACTCCACCTTACCAATAGGTGAGAAGATATAGTGCTTTTCTATATAACATTTCGTAAAATGTCGTCTTTTATTAAAGTAAATTACTTTTTCTTAATTTTGTTTGAATAAATAATATTGACTTTGACATTGAATAAAAAAAATATTGACACAATCTCAAGACGCCAAAGAGCAATGGGAGTTATGAAACCCAATTAATAGTCATCCGGTGACGCACTCAGTCCTGAACCCTGTCAATTGACTCTGTGATGATTCAAAAACATTGTCAACGCAATTACCAATACTTATTTGTTATCATATCTGGTGAGATTCAGTTTCGTCTAGTACTAGTTCTTCTTACCGTAATTAATGCCTAGTAATGTAATGACCGAGACATCGTTTATGTTTATCTATATACGGATTCATATAGATGACCCATTTTTTCGCTGAAAAGATAGGGGTTTATAACAAGCAGCGTAGCAGACACAGGACTTGTACTATTATGTATTCTGTGACACTGTGTCAAAATCCTACTCCCAATCCGAACCCCTTGAAGAATCTAGTACACCCACACACACAGGTGCGTGATGCCGTTCCCTCTACAAAACCTCTGACGGTACTTCGTTTCACACAGCTTGAGGAACTCTTTCAGTTTCTCGCCGCCTCCAAAACAGCATGGTGATACTGAAAATATGCCCAATCGCTACCAGCAAACTCTCTTTAAAAAATTGGTCAAAGTATTTTAAATCGTATCTATGTAGGTATCTATCGTCACAGAAAAATTACTATCGTCTTGGATGCGAACAGCAAACCGGTCGTTCTGGAGATCCTTGGGGCGGTCTTTGTCCAGCAGTGGACGTCTTATGGCTGATGATGATGAGTCACTGGATGACCACTTGTTCTCATTTAGCAAGTCTTTTAGTGGTGGAGAAGAATGGGCGTAAGAAACTGCAAAGCTTTTAGAGAAGTAACGACATTTACACAAAAATGTCTTCATCAAATCATGCACATATTTGAAAAAATACAGTGTTGAAAAAATCCACGAGCGGCATTCGAACCCGCACCCCATGCCGGGTCAGGTACACTGGCAACTATGCTATCGTGGCCACAAAAAAGGCACGACTTCCTCTCTGTGGGTAGATTTAAAAAATAAAAATATTGAATGTATTAATTTAGCTATTTATTGTAGAATGTTCAATAGGGCAATTTTACAATACATTGTTTTTTTTTTAAATATCCTTAAAAATAAACATTATAGTAAAACAGTTAATAATGTTTTTGTTGAAATTAATTAATAAAAAATTTAAATAAAAAAACTTAAAAGCTAAAAACATAATAACAGAAAAACTACTGTTTTTTTGTATTTTTATTGATTATAATAAATAAATACATGGCTCACGCATTCATATTATAAGAAACAACTTATGCTTTGCGGGTAAATAACCCGGGACCATATTTATCGCAATCAGTTTCGCTAACCGCTAGAACAACGCGGGGCGTCTGACAAAATGATGTCAGCACTTCTGCACTGCACGTAACAAATTATAACATCAGTACAGTATTACTTAAATTAATTTTCCAAACCACATTAACCACAAATAATTCAATTTAAAGATTAAATGAATATTTGTGACGCTGACCAATATTGCCTCGTTCACTTTACGAGTAACATTAAATTACATTTATTTGTGTAAAAGACGTTTGAAACCGTACGGGCGAGCAGCTGCATCGGGTCAATTGGACTGACCCCCACGGTGCAACCTGGCCAGCTTGAAGAGCCAGCACTGAGAACCGATACCGAGTTAGCGGCTAACCTCTTTAAACCGGTCGGGTGGCTGTAAGCGTCTTCTTGAATGCCACAAGGCGCACCATTTGACAAATTTCAAGAGTTTCTCTTGGGAGCTTTGGCGTGTCTTTTATTAAACAATAAGAGCTTCTTGAACATGGCGCTTACATTTACAAATTTGACAAAGCTTTTGAGAATTTAAAAGTTAGTAATAAAAGTGGTAAACCTTGTCAAATAAAAAAAATGATCGGACAGGCATTTCAACTGTAAGTAAAACTATTATAACATGGTAATGGTATTAAAGTGATCAGCCACTTTCGTTGCTTATCATACCTACCTATTAGTTTTTTTTTCAACTATTGTAATAGGTTTTTAAATTTGATAAAAGATGAAAAATTGAGACTTCATTATCTACACTAAGTTTTAGCTGGCACGTTTATGTTACTATGTATTTTCAAATAACTCTTTTATTGTATTTGCCGTAAAAAACGATTGGAAATTATAATGCAAAATATGACAAAAGAAAAACGCAAAAAAAGCTTCACCAAAAAAACCCGCACACAAGTTGTGTGGATCTTCATCGAGCTTACACTCCAAAGATAATTAAAAACATTATTCACATCAGTCGGTTGGTGTTGCCATAAAACTTTATTATAATATGTTTAATCTGTGGTATCGGAGTCTCGCCCGCCACACATGCCCGTTTATTAAAACTTTAACATATGCGGGTGACCACGTGTTGGATACTTTTTCTTACATGCCTCCTTCGCTTCACTTTAAGATCCCATGAGAAAAAGTTTTTTTCTTTATACGGCCTTTACCGGCTTTCAAGAAATTGGATTTGGTATTTGAAAAACTGTATCCGCTTTGGTTTCTTACTAGAGATTCGTTAACGCCCTCTCTTTTATAAAAAGTATGCTGTATAATTTTGTCACTTTACAAAATATTCGATTGTATTGTACATTGTTATTTAGCAAATTGAATTTAGTTGCTAGCTGTATAGCTAATAGATTAATGATGTTAAGTTTAAATATAATATCTCTTTTACAATATGAACGAACCTGACACGTGTGTTTGAAAACATTTAAGTATTTAATTCTGCATAATATTGTATTCCAAATTAACAATTTTTAGATCGTAAATCTCTGATTGGACAATATGCAATGTCTTCTAGCCTAAGGTAAATAGTAGGTAGGAATGTAACATAATTTAAAATAACATTTAAGGTTTTTGTAGATAGTCTACATTATTATTTTACGTTATTTAAGAGAAACCACACCTTACTAAATTCACAAAGCTTTTAGGGGAATATATCTATGTCGCACAATGATTAGTCGCAAAAACTACTTACTAGGTATATTGTGTTTTACGCAAAAAAAGGTTTTATCTTATATTTACAGTGCTCCTATTTTCTTAATGTCTCTCGGTAATCATCGCATTCTCGAATGCAACCTTTAATTTTCACGTCAATTAATAATTAGATTTATCAAATGTATTATAATAATTAGAAATTCAGAACAAACGTACTTTATTGTTGTTTTACTTTTGATTTTCGTGTGAACTAAATAGAGCTGTCAAACTATAAATCGTAAATCAATTACGTATAACCCAATAGCACACCAATAGTATTTCCCATCATCACCCTAACACACTAATATTATAAACACATGAGTAATTAGATATATTTACTCATGTGATTATAAATGCGAAAGTTTGTGTGTATATGTTTGTGTATATTTGATGCTTCTTCACGCTGCAACGGATAGATGGATTTGGATGAAATTCGGCATACAGATAGTTTATAACCTGGATTGACACATAGGATACTTTTTATCCCGATATTCCCACGGGAACGGGAACCACGCGGGTGAAACTGCGGGCGGCCTCTAGTCTATACTAATATTATAAAGAGGAAACCTTTGTATTTTTGTATGTATGTATGTTTGCAACGAATAAACTCAAAAACTACTGGACCGATTTAAAAAACTTTTGCACCATTAGAATGCTACACTAGGGCTGAGTAACATAGGTTATATAAAAAAAAAAGAAATGCAGTACGAAGTCCGCCGGGTCAGCCAGTATTCAATGAACTTACGAAAAGTGCTTTTGAATCGTCCATAGATTTATTACCTACTGGACGTCTATTTTTTAGCTGTATATGATTAAAGCCTCGCTAAAAAAGCTTTACTACGGACAGATTTTATTGCGTGCACGGCTTGTGTCCAATGGCCCCGTTCTTCGAAGCCGTGGAACTGGTTATGTAGGCAATGGTTCGATATCCGGGCAGACGACTATTACCGCATTTACTCTTTTAAGATTTGTTATTGCTGGATGTATTCCTTTTTTTTCTTACTTGACTTTTTTGTATTAGTCTGGTTGTATAGATTCATTCATTAATTCTTATTGGGTATCAGTAACTACCGTAAGTGAATGTGGCATGAGCATTAACGTGTATACAAATTTGACTCTTATTCCATTGTGTTAAGAGTTACCTAAAGGGTAAACGGGACCCTATTACTAAGACTCCGCCGTCCGTCCGTCTGTCTGTCTGTCTGTCTGTTCGTCTGTCACCAGGCTGTATCTCATGAACCGTGATAGTTAGACAGTTGAAATTTTCACAGATGATGTATTTCTGTTGCCGCTGTAACAACAAATACTAAAAAACAGAATAAAATAAATATTTAAGGGGGCTCCCATACAACAAACGTGATTTTTTTTTAATCGTTTTTGCTCGATATTGTTAACGGCAACAGGTAGACGCTTGAAATAATCACAGAATATTAAGTTATATATTCACTTTAAAAATAAATAATCAAATTAAAATAAAACAAGTATTTAAGGGGGGCTCCCATACAATAAACGTGATTTTTATTTATTTTTTTCTCGGTCGATTACGATAACAGTTGAACTATTTTGATAACCTTGAAATATTTTTTATAGATAATGGTACGGAACCCTTCTTGCGCGAGTCCGACTCGCACTTGGCCGGTTTTTATTTTATTCTCGTAAATGTCGTTATTTCTATTAAAGTTGTGGAGTTTCTTGCGCCCATTCTTCTCCACAGCTAAAAAATAGACGTCCTGAATGGGTAGTAGGTAAAAAATGTCTGGACGATTCAAAAGCACTTTTCTTAAGTTTATTAAATAAAAAAAAATTACTTTGACTTTGACTTTGACCAGCAACAATGCTTGGTATTTATGACATATTATGCTGAGTGGCAACCATTTTGGAAGCTCATTAATTTTAAAACATTTCCTTTTGTATTTTAAATGCACCGTTTAAAAACCAAATGTCGTGTTAAAGATCTTGCGGAAAGTCGCTACTCTTTTATCTTTGAAGCTATAAGACCTTTTGTGGACCGACTCCTATGTAAGTCTATTTATGGTGAAAGAAAGTTAAACCAGCTTAGCTGTTACGCGTAACAAAGGCAACTGGGTATAAAGTCAGCAGTTCTTTTGTTTATAGCTTACTCCCTTTGTACGAGTATAACTTCGTTCATCTAACTACATAAAAGTATGTGGAGTCGATGGCGCAGTGGCTTGCGTTCGAGTTACGGTTTTGTATGTTAAGCAACTTTCGCTATGTCGGGTCACCGGATGTATGACCAAATTAAAGTATTTTGAGATCCTCCTTGCTTTGGAAGGCACGTTAAACCGTTAGTCCCAGTTGCATTCATAAAATAGCAGTCGGTAAAACCCACCATTTGGAATAATCCGGTGGCGTGGTGGTTTAATACTACGAGTCAATAAAAATACTATTTTAATTGAAAACCTATAGTACCCTTCAAACTTAAAACTTCTTAGGGTTACAATTGTAAATTCGACAGATCTCGCAAGCAGGCCCACAAGGACTACAGATCTTAAGTCGTTGGTCCCGGTTGCGTTGGTAATATAGTGGCCGTTAATTCCCGCCAAACTGCATAGAACCTCGCTACGACCCAATCTACTCAAGTGTTCAGATGACGCAAGGTTATGAAGGAGTATAATATCAGTCAAGATAAATGCAGATAGATAGCATCTGTTGACCACTTCAATATAACGGCTATTGATATACGTTCAATGTCGTATGTGATAAGTGATAATATATAAAACACACTTGTGTGTACATACACATGAAGTACTCGCATATTAATTGTTTTCATGTTATAAAAGTACAAGCCTATCTGTACAAATAACACCGTTTGTTTGTTCTTGACACGAATTTTGTGGAAAAAAAAGTGCGTAGATTTTTCTCGCGCGCACATGTGGCGCGTCGTTCCCAGGGCACATGCGTGGGAACGCGAAGACACTCTTAGGGTTGCTACGCTGAAAAATAGGAGAAGTGATGATGATAAATTAATGACATATCAAAGGGATACTTCTTGTTTGCGTAGTAGTGGTGCTTCACTTTTATTTATTACTGAAATAGTGGGTATGTATTCTTAAATTTTATTATTCTGCATTTCTCATCTCTGTCTGGTTGGAGATATATCAAAGCTTAAGCTATATTGTCATACGTACGGTTATTTAAAGAAAAAATTAGATTTATATAAATGGACATATCTCGTGACTACTGCATGTACGCCTACATATAAAAGGCAATTATGTCACGTAATATAACGTGGTAATTAGTTTTTTTTATCTATTATATGTACTCGCCGAAATTTGATGTTAGGTCTAGCTAATATAACTGCAGTAATACAGCTTGATAAGCTCATGGCAAGGCTCCAGTGTTTTGAAAGTCAAAAGGGAATCCAGTAGAAGAGGCCTTGGCTTACGCAGTTTAGTAAATAGCCTGTATAACTGTCACACTGCTGTGTATAGGCCTCCATCATTAAAATCAAGCTACGCTACAATTGATAGGTAATTCCAAATAACCGCATTTGTGATCACAAACTCGGAAAAATCCGAAACACACTTTGCCTGACCTGGGAATTGAACCTGGAGTCTTTGGGCATCGGGCCGAGCGCTTCCACTCGACCACAGAGGCGATACGCACTTTGACAGCCCTTAACGCGACCGAGCCGCGTCGCTGCGACCATTTTCAGAGCAAACCTTTTTTGTCGGGTGAAATTAACATTTCTATATATTGTCTTGCGACCGAATAAATTTCATTGCCTACGTATAAGGGATTGATGACTTTCCCGTGAGAAATGCTTATTGAAAATGGTAGACTCTTTTGGTGGTACGTAACCGGTTAACCTACCATGGATGGTGATTGGTGATCATGTCTGAAAACATAATTCGACTTTTTAATGACATTATATAAAACGACAGTAATTTCTTTAAATAGTAACTCTGCTTCATCATCAGCTCATTTTATGTCCCCACTGTTGGGGCACGAGCCTTCCCTATGGATGATAGGGAGAACGGGCCATAAACCACCATGCAGGCCCAGTGCGGATTGGCGGTTGTTAACGATTGCTAATGCACCAGGGACCAACGGCTTTACGTACCTTCTGAAGCACGGAGGAGCTCGAGATAATACATTTTTGGTCACCCATCCGATGACGGGCCCTTGCGAAAGTTGCTTAACCTCAGCACTCGCAGACCGGATGCGTTAACCACTTCCCCATCGAGCTCCTCGTGGCGAACTCTGCTTACAATCCTGAAAAAGGGCCATAAAATTATGCAAATACTCTTTTGAACTTACTTTGTGAAAATTGTCTTAACGTCACGTTGGGTTTGGTTACTCCAAAACGTGAAGCGTTCTTTTTAATTGGTTACCTATCTTAGTACCAGGTATACGAAAACTGCTTGACTTGCATAATCACAACCCAAGAACACTACAGCTTCGCCGGCGGACTTCGTACCGCTTTGACAGTTTCCATCATTGAGTTAAATATATCAATGATTTTCATGGCAACAAAACAAACAAATCATTTTGTATTGGAAAATTAAATTGTCGTTTTTATTATTTTTTTATTTTTTTTTAATATAGCTTATGTTACTCAGCGCTAATATAGCTTTTTAATGGTGAAAGAATTTTTTAAATCGGTCCAGTTGTTTTTGAGTGTATTCGTTGCAAACATACATACATACATACAAAAATACAAAGGTTTCAATTTAATTTAGCACAGCTCCATATAAGCAACGTTTAAAATCATCTACTCGAATAAACTTCGTATCGAAAAGTCGAAACCTTTGTAGGTCATCATTACGACCACTGAACCATAACTAATTGGTATATCATCCTCAATACGGTCTGCCTTGTTCCAAGCTTTGAAGAACGACTTCCGCCTTACACAATGCTAACGAACTTCCGAACATCAGCTGTGCTTCACAATAAGCGATAAGTAAGTACGCGAAAATGAGCTTAAACTCCTTTGTAATAAGGCGGAGTTGCAGTAAAAATGATGCTGCGCAAATGCTGTTGGGTGTACACTTTCATTGACAGATGGAAGCGTGGAGCAATGCACCATAATCTTGTGAGACGTCTTGCGCGCACGCAGATCCGTTCGACGGGGTTTGAACGCATACGCACGGATACTGGGAAGCGTATTAGGATGCGATAACTACTTATATGCATTATTAATACTACTGGGCGTTCTGTGGTCAACATTTAACCGTAAATTATACATACATTTTAGCTTTTGGGACTCCTTTACTACGTAATGATCTTTAACAATGCCAAATCTCCAACACCCATTCCCATTGTACGCGGATTGTGTACAATGGGAATGGGGGTTTGCAACATTTTTTCTTCATTTATTAATATCTAGTTAACAAATAGAAGATATTTAGAAATTAATTTCTCTTTTATCCCCAACTAGAAAACTCTTAAAATTTTCACTGTTTGGAATTTGTTATTGTAGACATATTTTTATGATTTATTTGTGAGTAGGACAATACAGCATTTGTAAATAATGCTGAGAATTATGTGTTTGTATAATAATATACTTGGCACAAACATACAACCACATACTTAAGAAATGAACAAAAAAAGAAAAAAATTGTTGAATGTTAGATCTTTTATGTACCTATGCTGTTACAAAGTCAAATTTCAAACAATTCTGATTACTGCTGCATTACGCATATCAATTTCAATGGCGGCTATAAAACGCTTTTGCCCACTTTATACCTACTAATAACTTAAATTTAAATAAACAGCTTATCTATGTTATTCCAGAGGATTACTAGACTGAAGACTAGTCTACCTTTGTTTCTCTTTCTGATTCCGTTAAACCAACAGCACTGTTTAATCTGAGGGATGCCCTAAGTAAGGATCCTCCGTTGTCAAAGCTAGCTATCGCTGAAAGGTATGCTAGTGATGGCACCAGTATTAGACACGGTAACCCAGTGTCCAACATCAGTTTTCGCCGCCAAATAATGACATAGAACTTCATAGAATTTTTACTGGTTGAAAGCTAGAAAGCCAGTGGTTTTTATTCAATAATGTTACTGAAGTCGATTAAAGAAAAAAAAATCCGATCGCTAGTTCCTGTTGCACACTTGCTTGCTACCCTAGGTATGCAAAACTGCTTTTATTAGTTAATTTGTGTCACTATATTAAACGTCCGGTCACTTTCTTTGTCGGTCCTGGCGTTGGCCTGCGAAAGCTTGGAAACCGGACGCGTGCTGACTCCGGCTCGCATCGCTTTATGATTGATTTAACCTTTAAAGTGTTATCAATAGTGATTGGTGTGAGCAACCATTGTAATAGGTAGGTCTTTCTTTTTCACTTATTCTGTCATGTCACTTAACGGCAATGACTAAATATCTAGAAATACTCGTATAGCCATAGATTTTTTTTTCCTTTAGTTGATGGCTTCGTGCGATTAGCACATTTAGCCAGTGTCAAGTAATTTTTCTATTTATCAAGTAAGTAATACATAAATAAACAATATTTCTTTCCTGTATGATGATGATGAATGATAATAGAAATGAGTAGTGTGAAATGATATCCCAACCCCTCGAGTACCTATCTCAATAAAAATGTGGGGCTTTACTAAGTCCTCGGGCGGACTTCTTGAGAGAATTTGAAATGTGACGTTGCACTGTTATATTTCATTTGCCAACAGTCGTGCACACTCACGAACACTTAACGGTTAATAATCCACCATTAATTCACATTAATATTCGACACAATACAAATTTTAGAAAATAAAACAAAACCGCAGACATGACTCTCTTCACTTTTCCGCCAAGAACTCAGCCATAAATTGTTCATTCCATAAAAATTATTATGACATACTGTATTAAACAGACTTTAAAAATATCAATTCTCAAAGTTGTGTGTGTTTATTGTAGCCACTAAAACACAATTGCTGACGTTTTGAAAAGTTTTGAAAAAACAGAATAAGACCTACGAGCGCGTCTTGGTTTTTGACATCTTTACTTTATACTAGTGGCCCGCTCGCGACGACGTCGTCCGCTTATATAAATTCGAATCCAAAGATGAACTCCTAATGCAGTGCCATCTGATCCAATTGTGAATCGAAAAGATCGAAAGAACCTCTCAAACACACGCAAAACATTTCATCAAAATCGGTCTAGCCGGTTAGGAGGAAATTAGTTAAACACACATAAGTATTGACAAATAATATATATTAGAAAAATTATAGCTTGTACAATCACGCATCATTTCCCCATAGTTAAAATCAGAACCACCTTTTGGTGAGGTTAAAGCAAATCGTTCCCCGATTTATAATAATAAATCAGTAATAAATATATCAGTTCAATGAATAGTCTTGTCTGCGAAAAAACCCCAGACCTTTGAATACATCTCGTGATGGTTGAGGTTGCACGAACTTAGCAAATGTTAAGGCATTATGTTAATATTGGAATGCAGTAAGCGGAGCCTGCCTGTCTCAATACTATTCTAAATAACGAACCTAAAAGCCTTATACTGCAACGCTATTGGTGGGAATATCTAAACAGCGGACCTCATTGGTCAGGAGTCGGGATTCTGATTATTCAAATGCTATTTGAGCATCTTTTTAATTCAATAATAATAAGAAGAAGGTTGCATTGTGATTCCAGTCTTAGTTCTAAGGAATAAGGTTGTAAGTGAATGGAGCAGTGTTGTGTTGTTCTCGGGTTATCGTGGAATTCAGCGCACGCGCAACAGTGCTTGTACCGATTGCGATTTGAATTCGCTATTAGTGGGCAAAAGCCCTTTATGGCCACCATTGAAATTGATATGCGTAATGTAGCAGTAATCAGAATTGTTTGAAATTTGACTTTGTAACAGCATAGGTATAGGTACTAATAGGTACTTAACGAAAGTTAGCGGCAAAGATCTAACAATCAACAATTTTTTTCTTTTTGCTTCATTTCTTAAGTATGTGCTGGTATGTTTGTGCCAAGTATATTATTATACAAACACATAATTCTCAACATTATTTTACACATGCTGTATTGTCCTACTCACAAATAAATCATAAAAATATGTCTACAATAACAAATTCCAAACAGTGAAAAATTTAAGAGTTTTCTAGTAGGGGATAAAAGAGAAATTAATTACCAAATATCTTGTGATTATATTAAGTGATCTTGATACTTATAATTATTTCGTTTATAGATGCTGGACCATAGAGTCATAAACAAAGTAAATAAAGTGTTAAGTGACATATTCTATGGTAAACAACGACCTTGTTCACGGTCGCTACCAAGAACGTGGTGCTATTATCGGTCTATTGTGCCATGCAAAACTATAATGGAACTTCCAAAGTTAGAAATCTGATGACAGAATTAACCACTAACTATAAAGCGACACTTAAAAGCTTTGTTAATAATATTATAGTACACTAGCTGACCCGGCGGACTTCGTACCGCTTTGACAGTTTCCATCATTGAGTTAAATATTCATATCAATGGTTTCCATGACAACAAAACAAACAAATCATTTTGTATTGGAAAATTAAATTGTCGTTTTTAGTATTTAATACAATTTTTTTTTTATATGGCCTATGTTACTCAGCGCTAATGTAGCATTCTGATGGTGAAAGAATTTTTTAATCGGTCCAGTAGTTTTTGAGTTTATTCGTTGCAAACATACATACATAAATACAAAGGTTTCCTCTTTATAATATTAATATAGAATCCAGCCACTACTCGTAGTAATTGCGTGTATTATAACTTATACCTTACCTTACCTACTTCTACCGAAATTGAGAGTGATCTTCCGACTCTACTGATTGTTCAACCAATATTGGACACTCGCAAGTTACCTATTATTAAGACTGATTATATTCATTATTTTTGTAAGAAAATGTTATATTTAACATAAAATACAACAAAAATGTTAACGCCTCATAGTTATTAGTATTCTTCCGGATTTTTAATAAAGTACTTAAAATAAAAAAATCTCTATAATCTAATTTTATTGAAATACCAATATTGATCTATAAAGCAATTATTAATATTTATAAAGTTTGACGGAAAATATTTGCATTTCATTGTGGCTTTCTTGGTCTGATCGATTCATAGGTCTACATTCAGTAAGAGCAATATATTTTTGCGCTCGCGAGCGCTCGTTTGCGCGCGTAAATGGTGCTGCTATAATCTTATGGACTTGGCATGATGCAAAAAATACTCATAAAGAGTTGTGTTATCGATTCTACTCTCAATTCTGATAAAATAATTTTCAGGTTTCGGGTGATTTTAATTACTCGGTGCCATTGTTTCACGCCGATATTATGTGAGAGGGTGGGTATTACGCCGGGCGAGCTGGCCCATTTCGTGCTGCAACGCAGCGTGGCTCTACCACTCAGGTTACTTAGGCTACTTTAGAATAATATATTTTCTTTGCCACTCTCTTTAAAAAAAACACAATAACAATATCTTAGTGGGGTCAGTTAAGGTTACCCTCTCCCAGTTGCACTTCGACCCAACGGGATCTTTTGTGCAGCCCCATCCTTTCACGCGTCTTCTTCTGTAAAGACGCCACTCTCTTTAAATATTATTGTGATAAGTTCTATAAAAACTATCTGTTTCTTAGCAGGAAGCAGTAAAATAGTCCCAAGGACTTAGCGTTGGTATCTTACTCCATACTTTGCTTTGACAGCACTTCGTTGGGGTAATGACAATGTATAGACACTAATTTGCATTGTTCAGCAGTCGTCAGAATCTGCGGCGCATATTTCCGTCCATCAAAACATCACATATTATATATGTCATAAATATATATGTTGCCATAATATATATGCCATATAATATATGGTGGCGACTGACTGGAGCCTTTAGCCGTAACGCAACATGTTCGATGCGAGCATTCATATGGTCAGTTCAGTGAACCGAGCAGCTCGTCGCTTGCATTCGGTGTCTCAGTCAGTCAGCAATGAGGTAACTTAATATAATCTTGATATTTTTTTTACATAATTTTATTTTTAATTTTCATTTTTACTTATCATATTTTTTTTTAGTTTTTCATTGTTTTTTTTTCTGTATTGTACACGTTATTAATTGTTACTTACTGTGTTATATTTTTATGTCACCTTTTTTACATTTCTGTAATTTTCAATTCATCGGTGAGTGTCAATTAAATGGTTTTAATTCTATTCTATTCTATATACAAGCTCGCCGCGAATGCGTTACGGTTACCTTACGATGATACGCTCCAGTGAGTAGCCACCATTATGTCACAAAGTAGGTATTCTACGACGCATTCGCTATTATTACTGTCATTCTGTTACAACACATTATACTTAAAGAAAATGCGAATGAACCGTTGCTCACTTAGATCAACATGGTTGCAATGCTGGTTGTACAGTCGCCGGCACATCAATTTGTCCAAAACTGTCAAGTTTCTTTAATAAATGTTCAACCATAATATCATATTGCGGATTGCGGAAGACCCAGATTCAATTCCTGGCTGGGTCGGGTAAGCTTTTCATTTTTTCACTGTATTTTGTAAATATTTAAGGGATCATTTTCCAAAAATCCTGAAACACTTCATTATTTCTAACCAGGCAAAATACCAAAATTTAAGGAATGACAGATTTCCATACAAACTTTCCACCCTATTTCACCCCTCTAGGCGAGGTTTTTCGAAAAATGCAAAAACACGCCATTTTTTATTTCTATTGAATTATCGGAAGATCGATTAAATTATTAATTTTTTTAGTTATTACTTTAAAAATAACGATTCCTTAAAAAAATCCTTAACCCAATTTTTTACTCCTTTAAAAGAAAATAAACGAAATTCATGAAACACGTCATTCTTCTTTTTGTTTTTAAAGCCAAATGCCAATTTCCATACAAACTTTCACCCCCTATTTAACCCCTTTAGGGTGTGATTTTCGTAAAATCCTTTCTTAGTGGCTGGTTACGTCACTCCATTAACCTACAGTCCTCATCTAATTAGCTTCAGCGATTTAGGCTCGGCGATGATGAATTAGTCAGGACAAGTCATTATATGTATATAGATAGATACATAAAGTTCAAAGTCCATTGAGGAAAATTACAGAGTTTGTGATATAGTCTGATGTGAAGGCGTGTATACAAGTTGTGTTTTTGTTTGATTTCACTTTTTGCAACAGACAAAATGTCGTTGTAACGTCGGTCGTAAGTATGTATCTATCTATACTAATATTATAAAGCTGAAGAGTTTGTTTGTTTGTTTGTTTGAACGCGCTAATCTCAGGAACTACTGGTTCGAATTGAAAAATTCTTTTTGTGTTGAATAGTCCATTTATTGAGGAAGGCTATAAGCTATATTACATCACGCTATGACTAATAGGAGTGGAACAGTCGCTAATTAACGCGGGTGAAACCGCAGGGCACAGCTAGTTACTATAATAAAGTGTTACAAGCGTACAATATCAAACATGCAGGCGTAAGTAGTTTGCAACCGTTGCATATAAACAGTACTTACTAATATAATTGTACTTATAGTTTTTCATTTATAAACTTATTGTGTAATTTTTTTTACCGCCCGTGACCACCGCTGGTGCAATTTGGTCAAAACGTCGGATATTTAATATGCCTATACCCTTTACAATGGAGTTTGTGTGAAATATTTTTGACCCAAACTCTTTAGTAAAACATGAATTTAAGTTTAAAGGTGTAATTTCCAATTGATATTTTACACGTTTATAAGTTAATTTTCATTTATTAATTTATTTAGTAAGGTAAGCGTACAGTCAAACACATAAAAGTAATGATTATGATTATGATGCGAACAAATAACGATTTGAAATATTAAGTGTTAAAAAATTGGCGTGCGGTTTCGTATCCCAGTCTTGGATTTTTTAAATATTTTTTTTCAATAATAAGACAAAGAAAAAGGAAGAAAGAATGGCATTTATTAACAACACACACATACACATGAGGCAGACAGTATACACACAAGAGAAAAAAGAAGATAAAACAAAAAGAGTAATAAAAAAGAAAACAAACGGTGTGATTCTTACCATGTTTAGTTTATGCGAGTATCCGATATTTCGGCACAGTTGCAATATCATCATTTGTGCCGAAATATCGGATATTCACATACCTACATATAATAAAATAGTACGAATCCCGTTAATAGTTACTCTAATGCAAGCGACAATGATAGTTTAAATCAGCTACTTCATCGATTCATACCACGACTGGTTCGCACCACGGTGTGAATCGCAGAAGGACGCTTTTTGAATTGGTTGTTTCGAACCACGACTCATACCATGGTATGAATCAGTGAATGTCTTTGTTGGACTTCTCACTATTTATTAATCTAAACGAGCAATTCTTGTATATATGTATTTATATAATCAGAATTTCAGAAACGGCTCCAACGATTTTCATGAAATTTAGTATGCAGGAGGTTTCGGGGGCGATAATACGAGCTAGCTGGGTTTCGTTTTTGAAAAACGACGTTTTATCCGTAACAAAATACAGAGCAAAGCTCGGTTACCTAGGTACTAGTTATAAAGAGTGTAAATATAATAAACAAAAGCTACAGAATCATGAATACCGAAGACACAAAACAAAAGCGAATCATACTCGTATATAAGTAGGCTGTAGGTTTTGCAGCTGCAAAACCAACTACTTATAGTCATTTAAATGGTTGAGGGTTAATGATGAGATCTTATTAAGTTACATAACCAAACTCTTACTTTAACACCAGCCGGCGTTAAAAAACAGTTTCGTGCGATCATCGTAAAATGACCTTTATCAGCCGATAAAGGTCATTTTACGATCATCGCACGAAACTGTTGGCACGTAGTAAACTAGTTTTTAGTAACCAAATTTGTTATGCTTTCAACTTTAGTAATACTCTTATTCAATTATTATAGTTAAATCTTACAGAGATTAGTGATTGTCTCGGTGGCGTAGTGGTTAACGCGACCGGTCTGCAATTGCTAAGGTTAAGCTACTTTCGCAAAGATCGGTTATCGGATGGGTGACCAAAACTGTATCTTTCTCGAGCTCCTCCGTGCTTCGGAGAGCACGTAAAGCCGTTGCCGGTCCCGGCCGCATTAGCAGTCGTTCACAACCACCAATCGGCACCCGGCCTGGGCCCGTGTGGTGGTGTATGGGACGTTTTCCCTATCCATCCATACGAAAGACTCGTGCCCCAGCAGTTAGTGGGGGCATGAATGAGCGGTGGTGATGTGATGATGAGGCCATTATGAAAGTAGCGCTACCTAATCATACCAATGATTAGCATATGAACGTGCCACTGCTGGGTTCAGGCCATCCCTGATGATTAATAGTCCACGATGACATGAAGCCACCACGCTGGCCCAATGCGGGTTGTTGTGATATCAACTAAACGCCGCCACTCGTTTTCATGATTTTTGCCCAACTTTAAATGATATTGTAGAACAATATGTAAAACTATAGTGTGTTATGACTTTATGGATCGAACTAATTGATACTAAATACATATTTTGTTTTTGTAATACGATAGTATTTAATGTGACTTACACTTTTGGCTTTTTTTGGTCGGCGCACCCTTAATAAATTTATTCTTAGGATACCGGTAAACATAAAGTTTACTTTGTTTGCGTAGATGTTCAGAGAGGAAGTTTTTCGTAGCAATAAAAATCATTAGATGTCAATGATATACGAGATGATAGCTAAAAAGCAGGTGGTTTCATTGTTGCTAAATACTAATATCACTTACTAACCCGTATAATTATTAACTTTAATTTGTTATGTAATGGTTAATAAAATATATATTTATATTTGTGAAGTGATGCGTGTCAGGCGCGCATACGCAAGCAGCAGTAGTCATAAATGTTAGTACACAGAGGTTACTAAACCACTAGGGTTGCCTGTGACTTGTTTATTTTTATGTGACGTTACAAATTCATAATAGAAATATTAATTAATAAAAAATTGTAATAGTTATGTCTTAGTAACTCTGCATACAAGATCTATATCGGATACACTTTGGATCTTTTCATTTTGACCATTGCACCTTTCTGTTCATCATCATCATCATCTGATGATCAGCAGTGGGGACATAAAATGAGCTGATGCTCATTTTATGTCCCCACTGCTGGGGCACGAGCCTTCCCTATGGATGGATAGGGAGAACGTGCCATAAACCACCACGCGGACCCAGTGCGGATTGGTGGTTGTTAACGACTGCTAATGCAGCCGGGACCAACTGCTTTACGTGCCTTCCGAAGCACGGAGGAGCTCGAGATGATACATTTTTGGTCACACATCCGATGACCGGCCTTTGCGAAAGTTGCTTAACCTCAGCGCTCGCAGACCGGGCGCGATGACCACCGCGCCATCGAGCTCCTCAACCCTCAATCCTCAACCTTTCTGTTACACGTTGTATATTAATACGTGAACCTAAAACTTTGTACTTACCCCTTTTTACGAAAATTGCGCGGACTTGAATTGAGTATGAAATTTCGCACACTTATAGTTTATATAGAGTAGAAGTGCAGAATGCTAATATTTTTTTTAATTATGCATAAAAATACATTAAATTAATTAAACATTGTTTCATACAAATTTTCAAAAATTTCTAAAATGGAAGAGCGGCGCAAACTCACATTCTATCTTTTTTAATTTTTCATTGCTTAGGATACAATCCGTGCAGCCTTAACAAAATATTGTTTCAAAAATGGAATCGGAGGAAAATTAGGGTCGAATTTCGACCACTGGGCGACCACTAGTACGACCACTACTATACAAATCGCATACAGCAACCAACTGATAAAGCGTAGGTCGTGTGTTTCATACCGTTCGCGTTCCCACGAGTACCGACAAGCCGCGCCGTTGTCGTACTCGTAGTATTTAGATTGTTCACATGACCGCTAAGGAAGCGTCGTTCAACATCAAAGGGGGCCGTCACCTCCCCACGATCAGGGCCGATTTAGCTCATAGAGTAGTATTATTGCAATGCTATTGCAATTGTGAATACGAGACAGTATACACGTCTGGGTGGCCAAGTGGCAGAGCGCTCGGCCCGATACCCTCTCGTTCACTCTGGTAGCGGTCGGACTGTTCGAGATGATCCCATAGGACCGCGGACTCGAGCGCGTCTGTATGAAGCTTACTTTCTGCAATCTCCTTATTTTGTGTTGGAGCTCATAACCCAAGTCGGCCGTTATCGGCTCACTTCGCATGCTTTTTGCATCGATTCCACAATCGATTGTCTCGAGGATCTCACGTTGGATCCCGTTGCTGTTGGTATGAGCTTCAATTGCTTTGAATCGATTATTTTTTTCTTAATTATTGAATAGTGTTGTATGTGTGTTAGCGGAATCGTGACTGAACTTTGTTAGATGTACCTGGAATAGAGCAGCTGGGAAAAAGATACCTAGTGTTTTAAGTAGTTTTTTTAATGTTTGTAATACTTATGTAAATATTTTACAAAGTATTTATGGATTTAGTTTAACGAATCTACGAAAGCAGATATCATAGAAGGATAAAAAAGTTGGTATTAACGACGATTTTAAACTAATTCTAATTTTATGACAACATACGTTTTTCAATATAGGACAACAATAGGTAATTATTATCGAAACTCAAAATAATTTAAGTGTTTTATCTGACAAACACGATAAATATGTAGGTAGGTATGTAAGTACTAAACAAATGCAGATACCGCATTTCTTAAAATAAGTATATACCTGTCGACCTGAAGACTTTCCCACTGCTGGGCAAAGACCTCCATCATTAAAATCAAGTCATCAATGATACGCTTAATCACCACCCTTGTTAATTATTGTTGGTAATCACAAACACGGGCTATGCATCGAAATTATGAAACACACTTCGCCTGACCTAAGAATCATACCCGGGGAACTTTCCGTTTATTTTACCGCATTTCTTAACTTAACTTATATAGGGTAAAGGCACCCGTTTTCGCCACTTTCCTCGCCAAAAAGTAATGCATCATCATCGAAATTTATACGGGATGATACGAGAGATGGTCTGTATTCAGTTGTTACTAAAAACAGTTGAAAAATGTCGATGATTGGTTCCTGTCGAACACTGGTGCCTCTGCCCTACTAACAAATTTCCTAGAAGAAGACTACAGTCATCATCATCATCATCAGCTCATTTATATGTCCCCACTGCTGCGGCACTTCTCTATGGATGGATAGGGCATGCAGCCGGGATCAACGGCTTTACGTGCCTTCCGAAGCACGGAGGAGCTCGAGATGATAAAGTTTTGGTCACCCATCCGATGACCGGCCTTTGAGAAAGTTGCTTAACCTCAGCACTCACAGACCGGGCGCGTTAACCACTGCGCCTAGCTCCTTAAAAACTACAGAACACACTTTATTTCTGTTAACTACGCTTGCGGAATAGAACTCGAAAAAATTCTACCCGTCAATTGTAAACATTCTCCTTTTGCAGTCAGAGCTAAACGATTGATAACGCATAACGGTGTTAGCTCTGGGGTCGTCGGCGTCGCTTCAGCCTTAGCGTTGAGCGAGTTAATTGTGGACACAAAACTGCATTGTCAAAATCATTGCCCGTAAATAGTTTATTAACTACTTAAATCTAAAAATATAAACAAAAGAAAGTGTAAGAAATATGCAAATATTCTCACATATCGAACCGTATCTGGCCCAAAAGTCCCCATCACGCTTGCAGTATTACCCCGTTGTATGGCTAAGGAAAATCTTTGAACCAAGTATTTATATTCTAAGTATCTATATACTAACTGATCATTGTCGCCTAGCCGAAACCGCTGAAGCTAATTATATGAAATTTGGACTGTAGGTTAATTGAGTGATATAACCAGCCACTAAGAAAAGATTTTACAAAAATCATATCCTAAAGGGGTCAAATAGGGACTGAAAGATTGTATGAAAGTCCGTCAGTTTTGAAATAAAATACATGAAAATTTGTATTTGGCTCCCTATGACCACGGGCCCTGCAAAGGGTTCGAAACGTCAGGATAAACATTAAAAAGTAATGTGTAAAATAAACGCGAGTAGATCCGTAAAAGTTGTTTCATTTAATTGTGTAGTGTTCGCGTAAACTTTAGAAAACAATAGTATTTGGCTCTTTGAAAAGAAATAAAGAATGACTTGTTACTAATAAACAGAGCATCTTTATGCTTCGAATAGTTATACTGTGTTTTGTCTCTTTTACTCTTATCCGAAATGAAGTTTACATGACGGGAACAAAATACAGATTGACTAACCGAAGCTTATTCTTTGTTTATTTGTTCGCGGGTAAATGATTTCTTCTATTAAAAATGGACACTTGCCATACTACTCTGCTCGTCATACCCCTTTGCTATTATTTGTTACTGGACAATAACATAGTCATTTAAACACGTTTACGAAAACAAGAGTTTGTATGGCGTTGGTACAAACATTGGTAAAATTTTGCCGTGCTTATTTTCGTTTTGGTAACGTAATAAAAATCTCTCATCTCTCTCTTACTCTTGGTATTGGTTGTTTCTGGACGACAACAAACTGAATTGTGTCCATAATGAGTCCGTGCAGCGTAAGACCACGACCCCCGGTGACAATTGACGTTACCGGCGCTTGCGCAAAGATCGCAGTGAAAGTCGCAGGCAACCGGCGTTTGGCAATGCTTCCGATGGAATTAGCGCCTGTTCGTTCATTCAATTAGCGCCGCACTTTTGGCGGCGACGATGTGAAATTGTTATCTCATACGAGCACTATCGTGTGACTGCTATGCTAGGGATGTAGGAACGCGTCGATGGCCGAGAGCCAAACTGCTCGGCCCGATACCCGAGATCCTAGGTTAAATTTTCAGTAGGGTTACTCTTGAAACACAATTGCATTAATCAATTTCCAATCACAAATCTAAAAAATGTCAAATGGTACTCTTAAAAGCGATAATAGCGCCACATTGGAATTAAATAGCGTGGAAATTGAGTGAATAAATTTTTATCGAGATGGGGCGTTCCGAAATTGCGAATTATGTATCGATATCCCAATATCGATACATATTAATCGCATTGGAATCGTATTGAGATTGAGTTTGTGTCAAGAGTAGCCTACTATTTCGGACTAAGTGTGTTTCACATTTTTCGATGCATAGTCCGTGTTTGCGATCACCAGCCCGCATTTGGCAAGCTCGGTGATTAAGTCAATACCCATCAACTGCTGTGATGACATGATTTCAATGATGGAGACCTTTGCCCAGATAATATTACTATATGTATGCTATTTGTTTAGGTATATTATTTACTACTTACTACTGCTACACACTGCATTGCTCTTGAGGGGGTTTTGAACTGTAAACATCAGGAAAAGGCAGATCATCATCATCATCATCATCACCAGCAGCTCATTTAACACTAAAACCCCACTGCTGGGGCACGAGCCTTCCCTATGGATGGATAGGGAGAACGTGCCATAAACTACCACACGGGCCCAGTGCGGGTTGGCGGTTGTTAACGACTGCTAATGTAGCCGGGACCAACGGCTTTACATGCCTTCCATAGATAGGGAGAAGCTCGAGATGATACATTTTTGGTCACCCATCCGATGACCGGCCTTTGCGAAAGTTGCTTAACCTCAGCACTCGCAGACCGGGCGCGTTAACCACTGCGCCATCGAGCTCTCATTTCATCGAGAGAAAAGGCTGATACTTTTTTGAAATTGCATTGAACTGACTATTGTTTTAAAGATTAAAGCCTAGGTGCTGTTGTTATATTTATTTATTTATGAACGGTACACTGACAGATTAATGTCATTACAAAAACATACAAACATATTCCACTTATTAAGAGCGTGCATTCTATTTCGCGTAAGTCAAAACCTCCGCGATCTCGAAATCGTGTTGTAGTGTGCGTACGTACACATATGCATCAGCTAGACAGTGGCACAAAATAAGGTGACCTAGAAGATAATCTCAATACTTAACGCGCTCAAGCAACGCATACATAGACAACCTCTCACAAACACGGATCTCGGAACGGCTCGGAACATTTTGAGCGCAGCTGTTGCGAGATTCCGTGTCCGTGATAGGTTGTCTATATGTCTGCGTTGCTCGAGCGCCTTTGTATGAAGCTTAACTTCTGTAGTCTCCTTATTTTGTGCAATAACGACGGTGACGTGCACTGTCGTAGGATGAATTTTGATACTTTCATTATTTATTTGTACAAGTTTGTGCTATTTAGTGAATTTGGCATATTCGTAAATTCAGGTATTTATCTCCGATTGTTTAAATAAGTTGTTATATATTTTATTTCTTACTAATCATTAAGTTAAATTATTAGACAGCATTTTAGGAAATATGGTGTGGTCGACAGTTCGATTTAATTCGATATAATATTGGTGAACCAAAGAATTGTTGAGCCAAAGAACCAAAGAATTTTCGTACGTACCATCCCAAGAGCCGCGACATTATAGATTATTTCCATTATTTTTTATCTATAGCACAAACTACTTAGTTTGAGACTTGGCTCGGGCCTCGAGCTCAACTCACCAAAGATTTCTCACAATCGGATGAAATGTATAAACCTACACAAAGAAGAAAGAAACAAACAAAATAGTTATTTGTTATACAAGAGTGCAAAGTTGCTTTTTAACCGCGTGCTCAATTTTGATGACCGAGCAAGCGAAGAAGGATTCAAAAATTAGAATCCTGAGCGTTAGCGAGGGAATCAAAAGAGCACAAGGTGAAAAATCTTTGCACTCGAGTGCAACACGTAACTTTTCATCCCACCTCAGCGAGGAAATGACTAAATGCAAAAAAAAACATTTGCAATCACAAGATACTTTTATTTCAGTTTAGGTATTAACTACTACATTATGATAGGTAAGTATTACAGAATACTCTTAAAATTATAACAAATAATATTTAGGTATAATTAAGAAAAATTTAAAGTAACGTTGCTACAGTTACTTAAGTTGAGTGTAATATTTTTGTTAGGTACTGTAATGTTGGTGTTAGTGACTTGTGTACTGATAAATTCTGCACCATGGAGGTAGAAGTAAATAGGTTTAATGATGTTTTGAATTCACAAACTTAGTGCACACGATGTTCTAAATTCAATTTACTTTATCCTCTAGCGGATAAAAACGGCTTTTGCACTCAGATATCGAAGAGCAAAAATACTCTTTCCGAGATGGGGGGATGAAAAATATATTTTATTCAAGTTAACTTTTTGAAGGCTGTTTTCGATAGTCCAAATCTGGGGGCACGGTTAGTGCCCCCGCCAAGACGAGCCAAGCGAAGCAACGCGCAAGGGCACTATTACCTACCTTTTCTCGAAGCGCTTCGTCGTTTTTTTAACCCTTCTCACTTGGGTTTGGATTATTCCAGATAAACAAAATTTGTTACTAAAATATAGTTATTTATAACAGAAAAGTAATTAACAGTGAATAAATGTGTCACCTTACGCCCGTAATATTATAGGATTATAGCTAGGAAGCAGGTGGGTGTATTAAACTATTGCTGAAAACAAAAATCATTTCATCATTATCATCAACATCAACTCATTTCAATCGCCTCTGTGGTCTAGTGGTTAAGACCACCGGTTTAGACCAAAAGGTTCAACTCAGTTTGGTTGGTGGTAGGGCTTGTTTGTCCGCCTGTCTAGCTTTCTAGCTAGACAGGCTAGAGAAAGATGGTGGTCCATCTTATCTAAATATGTCAATAACATATCCACAACATCAATGTTTGTTGTGTTCCGACAGCTAAAAGTTAAAATAGCCAGTGCCTCACTAGTTGAGGACTCCGGGTGAAGTGCGCTTCACCCGGGTTCATTGGCCTTATCATCAAGTGAAATCAAAGCCTGTGCTTACCCGTAAAATATTATTTAAATATATATATATATATATATATATATATATATATATATATCACCACCACGCGGCCCCAGTGTGGGTTGATGGTTGTTAACGACTACTAAAGCAGCTGAGACAAACAGCTTTACCTGCCTTCCGAAGCACGGAGGAGCTCGAAATGAAAAATTTTTGGTCACCCATCACATGACCGACCCTTGCAAAAATTGCTTAACCACAGCACTCACAGACCAGGCGCGTTAACCACAAGGAAGGAAGTACAGACGGCTGCCGAGATACCTAGGTACGTAGATAGCTAGTAGGTTGGTACCACTTTCTAGAAATAAGGATAAATGCTGCATAGTCGAGCGCCAACCTAGATGCAGGCGTGAATAAACCGGACTGCGACTGTGGGTTACATCAGGCAAACAAAGAGGAGTGTAGGAACCCACGTTATAGAACACATAACCGACGTCAAGCATAGGCGCGAAAATAAGTCTGCAGTATGCGAACATGCCCCAACCATTACATCAGATTCGATAAACTTTAAATACTCGCTAGAGAACAACGATTCATCCCTAGGATGATACGCGAGGCTATTGAAATTTAAAAAACATCCTAATTTCAATAGAGAAGATGGTTGGAATTTACCACCGGCCTGGGGATCCCATCATATATACTATTAAATCTCAGCCCCAACACCATACTGCCAGACCAAAGGATACTGTAAACCCTTACTGCGTGAAATGGAACGCACGTCATTAAATTTATAATGAGGGTATACAAGCTACCACCTAATTATAAGACGACCAACACCTCAGTCTCCCTGTGACCACGGACCCTGGAAAGGATTCGAAACATCAGGATAAACATTTAATCAAATTGATGTGTAAAAAAAACGCGAGTAGATCCGTAAAAGTAGTTTCATTTCAATGTAAAAGTAGGTTCAAAATTTTTGTACAATACTTTTAATAAATAAATAATAATCATAATCAAATCATAACCATCCAGATCATAACTTACCTTTTACAAGACGGGCGCTTACCAGCTTACGTTTATTTTTATTACTTTGCTTACCGCTAAATTGCTTACTTTTGTTACTCATGTTTGAAAACATTAACGATACAAACATTGTGTACAGCTTTTATTATAAAAGCAAAAAAATGTGCTTATTGAATATAGTGACATAAAAAATTCACGATAGGTTTACAGTCAACATTATTACTTGCCAAAGTATCAAAATTGTTCGATTACGCTATAATTTCAGTGTAAGAAAAAAGAAATTTGTGCGTGTGTGTGTGTGGCTGGAGACAAGCGATACGTCCTCTCGTTGGGAAAACCCGACGCGTACTAATCGGAAAAATTTTACGGGCGCTATTATATAGGTCACTTTAGAAAATTATTACTAATAACTGAATATGTAAATTGTTAAGAAAAAAATACGAAACGTTAAAATAATACCTCTTTATTCATAAAAAAATATAAATGTATTAATAAAATTGGCTAATCATTGTAAAAAAAAAGTTTAAATGTACAGATTTGGGCAGTTTTGAATTATTCTTTTCTGTGAAAAGTAAAGCGAATTTTGTAATTTGGTCTCTATATGGAACTCGTTGATAATATATTCTTTAAGGAACAGAATATCATAAAATAAATTTTCATTCAATAACAGCTATACTCTGCGTCAAAAATGCCTCTGACCTGCCTTTTGAAAAACCCGCTTAAACAAATTGTCTTTATTTGAAAAAACCGTTGATAAATAAATTTATTTTACTCTATAATTCCCTTGTTTAAGACTTCTTCTTTCTAAAACTGACGTTTTCATCAATGATACTCCTTGTATTCCAAAGGTATCTCTTTTGAAAAAACGCATATTCAGTGATATTTTGTTTAAAATGGAATGCACGCTCTTAAGACAAGACAATAATCTAAATTTAGTGTACACAGCATGCAATCAATTAAACTTACAGAACACTTTTGTTTATGACTTAACTTATACAATATATTATGTATGTTAACAATTTTTATTTTTATTCATACGAATATTTATGTAATGTAATGTTTATTGTTATTTATTATAAGTTACCCCTTTAGAAAGCTATTGTAGTAGAAAGAGATTCACGTCAATAGTCTAGTCTCTCGTGGCCATGAGGAGAACCATGATTCAATATAGAATAGAATAGAACAGAAAATAATGATTTCTGTCATTCAAAATTCAGCTACTGTTGCTTCTTTCAATTTAACTTAGAGATACTTATAGAATTGTGAGTTAATTCAAAAATCAAAGAGAAATATCGAATTGATGTTATAAAATAACCAATAAGTATTTCAATGTATCATTTTTGTTACAAAGCATGAACAACTAATACCTACACACATTGTATGACTAGTAGATAAAGAATATATAAACAAAGCCTACTAAGATAGTAATAGAGTACACAATGCACGTGTTGATTACCAATAAGTTATAACGATGAATAACTTTTAAAGCGGTATGTTGTTTTTAAATTCGATTTGAATATAAAACAAAGGCGCTATGTAAAACCTCTAAATGCTAAGCGTCTTACAAATAAATGAAAAATAAGATTCGAATAGTTATTCCGTGTTTTGTCTCGTAGGCTAATTTGAAATGACGTTTACTTGACGGGCACTAATCCCCTTATTCATAAAAACTATTTAAGCATTATTTATTTAAATATTGTTTTGTCAACGTCACACAAACGTCACTTTGAATTTGAGAAAAAGAGACAAAACAATGATTAACTAAATTATGCTTAAATAGTTTTAATGAATATGGGGGTAAAAGTATTGAGAGCTTTAGTGTATGTTTTCATTTTTTGAATTTCTGTCTCTGACGTCAAAGATAACTATCGCTATTAACTTTAAGTCAGTACGGCATTGGTTTGTGAGATAAAGGTAATCTACCTTTTATTTTGGATTTATAGCAGAATACAATTGGATAACGCCTTATATTCTAAACTAAGCTTATATCATAGAATGGACTCTTTCAAAAGGAGTGTAAAGAGGTTTTTCTCTGATGTTGCTATTGTCTATGGGCGGCTGACCACTCACCATCAGGCGGCCCGCCTGCTCGATTGCAGACGTTTAATTTAAAAAAGAACTAATATATGTAAGTAGTTAAGAATATATAGATTTCACAATGTGATGTTACAGTATAATAGTGTATGTATTGCGCGTTAGATGTCAATGTGACTCCGCGTAGCACTCAAAATTCTTTATAAAGCAAATTTAATAAATTTATTAAATTATTTAGGTTACTTATTAATCACAATAAAATTTAAAGACCAAAGTTCGGTTGCTGACCTCACAAACTTTTACTCTAATTAATATGATTTTGGGATGTTAGCGAAAACATCGCAGTTGGATGCAGTTATACCCATCGAGCCGACCCGATCCGTACCCCTCGGAGAATCTGGCAGATCAGAGCACTAGTGCGTGATGCCATTCCCTCTAAAAAACCTCTGACGGTGTTTCATTTCACACAGCTTGAATGAGGAACTATCAAAAAAACTATCTCAAAAAAAGAAAGAAAAATTATACTCACAGAGATGACACTTTTTTATTTCGTACGCTATTTGAGAATACGCGATTGGCTTACTAGGTAGTAGCTGAGCTACACCCATCTAGCCTCTACGGTCTACGACAGTCCTTAAAGGGCTAGGAATGTATTGGTCGAATAAGGCCTGCCGAGCGCCTTCGTTTTTATCCGAACTAACGGATACGATGGTAATTACCCAGCGATATCTTACCGGTTCATTCTGACCGGTTGTTGGTAAAAAGCGGTTTATTTATTGATATTGGCATTTCGCTAACTGTGCGTAGCGGATCTGTATACCTACATGTGACATTTGTGAATTTATTTTCGAACTGGTCAAGGAGTTTTACTTTTTATGCGTTTAACACACGTTTTAATGTAACTGGTACTCGGTATATTACATGGTGTTTTCTTAGTGTGCTTGTACTTACGAAAAGGGTATATAAGGTCACATTTTATCAACTGCAAATATTTTGACAAAACATCTAATTCTATCAGAGAAACAAGGACCTGGCATTTAAAAAAAAATTCAGGCTAGTTTTTTTTTCACTTTTCCTGACACAAAAATTGTAATATTTTTGGCTCTTTTGAATAAAACTACGGTCACGTGCAAGCGCTGAACGCATTGCGGCCTCTCTGTTTCGGCTCCTTTGAATTAAAACTACCGAAAGTGCTTTATTTTACTTTTTAATCGAAATGTCTCTTGGCGTTTTTCTTGAAAACTAGCGTATAAAAATTTAAGATTTTTTCATAAAAAATAGAATTTATCCTCAAAATATTTGCAGTTGATAAAATGTGACTTTAGGTATATAGTATCTACATATAGTTATGAATGTGAGTAGGGATCATATAAACGCATCAAAGATATTTAAGGCGAAGTAAAATTGCAAATACTATGAAAAAGGGTTATTTTTTTTCTTACAGCACGGTCAATCCGCGCTGGCGCCGTAGTCCTAAGTATTCCTTACTTTTGGAGTCACCATCGCGGTGTTTGTATCTGTATTATGTAATACATTAATCCATCTAACTATGTAATAAATGATTGCAACTTCGTGACCATTTTTCAACTACTAATTTATAAACGTGTTATTTGCGTAAATTACCAAATAAATCCACATAAATGGAGTAACACGGTACACACACAGCATTTTATTTCCAGCGCACGTTTCTCCACAAGCCGTGTTTACATGTTTTTACATAATGCAAAAATAAACTTATTTATAAACGCGATATGCACGCCACAACGAACCTTACCATGGAAATTAAACAGTTCAAATTTGAATACATCGTTGGTTGACAAAACTGAGCCGTATTGGTTCTCGGAAAAAAGACCTTATGTGGTTTTTATAGAAATCTACATTCTATCGGGCAGCGTGCTCCGTAAGACTGTCGTCTTGAATGCTAATTGCAATCCGATATGGTAATCGGCCGATACTCACACAGTCGTGTAACATCAGTGACAGACATTACAGCTATTAGCCTGTCAATGAGTCCTTTTTTGGAGCCAGAACACCTGTGGTAAGACTTTAACAATTTTGTGATGTATTCTTAATGGGTGCTGTTAAATCTTATTTGAATTTTGAATTTACCTTCGAGAAAGAGCTTTGTTATTATAGCATTTGAAAGAGATAGAAACGAGACGGTTTAGTACATAGGTACGCCTGCATTTTAGACTACCTCTCAAATATCCTCAATATGTTTGAACATTTATTGAAAAAATTTAAGAGTTGTGGATAGTTTGATTTGCAGGCGTCAGCACAACGCAATCGATAGCAGTAAACCATTAATTAAATATTAGTTACTGCTACTATCGATGTCCTATACATCTTTAACATAGTGTAATAGAACTGATCACTGCAGATTACAAATGTATAATCGATGTTTATCTCGGATTAAATACTTTTGACCGGTAGTCGTAAATCGGCCGACTAGTAATTAATACACTATTTTACCGACAGAAGCCGTCACTGCCCACATCCGATTAAAGCTTTACTTTGATTTGTTGCGTCAGTAAAATGTTTCACGATTGAGTACCTCTGCATGGAACTGTCTACTAATAACGAGATTAATTAAGTTTTATTATGAACCGGCTACTGTTGAAGGACGGAGAGGAGAAACGGTTTTGTAGTTCTTGTGTTAAGTTAATCTCTTTAACTTTTTATAGCTCGCATGCGTTTATGTCTGTATGAATATTTTATTATTTTGTGAGCGGATTTTGAATTTACGAATTATTACAAAACATATACTTTTTTAAACAATCATGGTCACTTGCATTACAGTAATTATTAACGGGTACGGGCGTCGCGCAAACAAACGACTAAGAAGAGGGTAGATCGTTTTGTCTGCTCATAAACATCCACCCGCAATAACTTCAGTTCATCCATGATCATGGCGCATGCAACTATGCCGAAATATCGAATACTCAAAATTAATAAACATGGTAAGAATCCCGTTAAGGGGGTGCCGCGCGGAATTTCGAAAATTTACGTGTTTTTAAGTCACTGGTGCTAGGCGCTGAATAGGTCATATACATTAAAAGGACTAGTGTAGGTTAGCTTGATCCTTTCACAAGGCCATGGTTGTATTGGAACTTGAAACAAATACACAGAAACTGCATAAACAATACGAAAAAGTAATGATATCTAAAAACTTATTTCTTCAGAAACTTTGTAAATATAGCACAAATGAAACAATGATCCGAATTCAAAATGTTTGTATTGATATTCTGCAGGCCACTGTTGTCTTATTTTTCAATAAAAAATATAAATATGAAAACATTAAGACTTTTATTATTTTTTACCTAAACGCCTATGATTTTACGAAAGTAAAAATTGCTCTAATTAAATCACCAGCCTACTCTGTACAGATATTAGTGTGCGTGCTTATTCGTAGTCGTGCGCCGTTGTCACACCACTGCCACGCGCCGCTCGCTCGTTATCATAAAGAAACTTGAAACTCGCAGTTTTGCGTCCGCGCTGCACCCTTTAATAATTACTCTAATTACAAAACACGTAACTAACTAAAGTACATATCTATTGGCAGTCCCAAAGGGTAGTACGCCACAAAGTAAATTCGTCCCAGAAAAAAGTATGTGTAAATTTGCCACACTTCTATTTTTATGGAGTGAATTTGTCATATTTTAATTTGGACTTGTGACGAAATACACATATTTTTGTTTAAAGTATGAGACAAATTTCCTTTCAATGTATAGAATGTACAAAAAATCTGATAAACTTACTTTGTGGCAAATGTACAATAACCCGTCCCAAGTAATATTTATCTTACTTCGCGTGTGTCCTTGGAAATATGAATAACTAGCCTATGACTTTTCTAGTTCACATTACATAATAAATGATTAATCCAATCATCTTTATAAATAACAACTATCAAATAAATGGTCATAAAAATGTTTTACCTACTACCCATATAGACGCAAGAAACTGCACAGTTTTAGATGTTTTAAAAAAATTACCTACTCATAACTAAATGCTCTTTTACACAATCTTTTGTCACGCCAATTTAAAGTCTACGGTGTAAATGGTGCCTTCGTGCAAGTGTCTAAGTATCTATCGGGAGGATTTCGTAATGCGGCTAGCGAATATCAATCGGCTCCAGCTAGTACGTGATGGTCACAAACGAGTTAGATCACACAACGTATACACGCCTATTTATATGTATGAGTACGTACGAGTTATTTTATATAAGTATATAACCCAATTTAGGTTACAAGTTTGTAAAAGGTTGCCCACCACCTGGGTGCCTATCTACTTATATTTGCCATTCGATCTCGTTAACGAAAACGAGAATTGGTATGGCATTGAACCAGCGTCAAATGCGTGCAAAGTAAATGTTTTATTGGCAAGCACTAGACCAACCAGCATTGGCCCAATCTCTCTATGTGCTGTTGCTCAAATGGGAAACCTGTGACCAATATTGGGACGTTTATAGGCTGATTGATGATTCAGTTGTTAATTAGTTCAAAGATTTCTCCCTTTCTTAATACGTCAATAAACTTAAACTTACCTGGGGATTGATTCACAATTCCTCGCATTCAACGCGAACATTTTATTGGACGTTCGTCTACCGAGACTTTTGAATTATTGGTGAATTGTGCTTTACATGCTTGCGTTACATGTGTTAGAGGAGCTCGTTGGCGCAGTGCTTAACGCGCACGGTCTGCGAGTGCTAAGGTAAAGCAACATTCGCAAAGGCCGGTCATCGGATGGGTGACCAAAAATGTATCATCTCAAGCTCCTCTGTGCTTCGGAAGGCATGTAAAGCCGTTGGTCCCGGCTGCATTAGCAGTCGTTAAAACCACTAATCCGCACTAGGCCCGCGTGGTGGTTTATGGCCCGTTCTCCCTATCCATCCATAGGGAAAGGCTCGTACCCCAGCAGTGGGGATATAAAATGAGCTGATGGTGATGATGATGATGTATTAGGTATGGGTTCACGTCAGTAGTATAACGAGCTATGGGGATTGATCCACGGCACAGAAGAAAGACGCTAGTTCACGATTCCTCGCATTCAACGTGAACATGCTTATAGCCGTTCGTCTACCGAGGCTTTTGAATTATTAGTGAATTGTGCTGGCAGCCACTTTAGAGTCAGCTTAATCTCGATTATCCTCCCAAAAGAGTCATGACTCGAACCGAGTTCGTGTCAGCCTCAATCATTATTCACATCTCGGGCTGTCTGGTCGCGTCTCACACTCCTGGCCCCGGCAAAAAAGCCTCAGCCATCCTCCGTCCCTTTCGTACTCTACAACGGTCGTGTACACCCGTCTCTCTCGTTACCGTTACTAAAGATAAGAATTCGTGTAAAAAATATATACCGACTGTCTCGTTTCCCTTTTGAAAATTGAACTTCGGAGTTAGTTCGTGTAATTAAACTTTTTTGTTGACGCGTATCTACATTGTGGAGCCAGAGAAAAAATATGTTTACAAAACGTACGAGTCTACAAATGCAATCTTTTTGGCACGAATACAATTATCACTACCGGCAAGATTTATTATTACGTTGTTAGCAATAAGACCGCCTAATTTGTACTCTGTGTCTTTGACCATTTATTTGTATTTATTTTCTTGTGTACAATAAAAGTCTATATTCGGAAATAAGCTTGTCTGTGAGTTATGTCTCCATGCCAAGCCAACATTAAAAAAACCGGCCAAATGCGAGTCGGATTCGCGCACGAAGGGTTCTGTACTTTATGACGTATTAAAAAAAACTACTTACTAGATCTCGTTCAAACCAATTTTCGGTGAAAGTTTGCATGGTAATAATGTACATCATATATTTTATATAGTTTTATCATTCTCTTATTTTAGAAGTTACAGGGGGGGGGGGCACATTTTACCACTTTGGAAGTTTCTCTCGCGTAAACTATTCAGTTTAGAAAAAAAATACATTAGAAACCTCAATATCATTTTTGAAGACCTATCTATAAATACCCCACAAGTATGGGTTTGATGAAAAAGATTTTTGAGTGTCAGTTCTAAGTATGGGGAACCCCCAAAGCTTATTGTTTTAATTTCTATTTTGTGTGAAAATCTTAATGCGGTTTACAGAATACATCTACTTACCAAGTTTCAACAGTATAGTTCTTATAATTTTGGAAAAAAGTGGCGTTGACATACGGACGGACAGACAGACAGACATGACGAATCCATAAGGGCACCGTTTTTTGCCATTTTGCTACGGAACCCTAAAAATCCTAAAAATACAATGAAAAACTCTATATTTTTCGAACTATGATATCAATCCTACGTAATTCAGTCATAACACCGAATTTTCCCAGATAGTAACCAACACGTGTTTCTTATAACGGCACAAACGCTTAACCCCGAAGACATTCGTAACAGGTTGCTTCTACGAATGCAAATCAGTTATCGTGTGAATGACTGGATTCCTCAATTCATCGACTCGGGTGACGATGAATGGCGCACAAATAGGGTAAACAGCGCTGTATGTTCGCGCGACGATATACTTGACAATGGAGCTTCCGAGAAATGCTGGTCGTTAATATCCGACGAGGCTCAGCTAAGCCGCAGTATCGATATGAGATATTTTATTTGAACTGTGGAATTGTGTATATGTGGCTAATATTGGCATTCCATTAGTACTTACGTAAGCACGTTTTAGTGTTGAAAATCTGTTTGAACATTAACTATTTATTATTGTAATGGCGCTAACATAAAAAGATATAAGAGAATAGCCCGTAAAGCGTACAATAAAATAAACAATATATCAAATAAAGAAAACATACCATTACAAAATCAGCTCAACGACAACATAGTAGGGATCTCAGAATAATAATTAAAGCTATATTGTTCTGAGGTAGGGACTTACTTGGGGTGCTAATGAATCTTAAGCATGACAACGAGAAGCGAGGGGAAAACAAAAGAATGCTGACAGTTTTTTTTTTCATTTTGTTGATGGCTTCGTGCGATTAGCACATTTAGCCAGTGTCAAAGTAATTTTTCTAACAAGTAATACATATATAAACAATATTTCTTTTCTGTATGATGATGATGAATGATAATAGAAATGAGAAATGATATACCACCCAACCCCTCGAGTATCTCAGTAAAGATGTGGGGCTTTACTAAGTCCTCGGGCGGACTTCTTGAGAGAATTTGAAAAGTGACGTTGCACTGTTTTGTTTCATTTGCCAACACTCATGCACACTCACGAACACTTAACGGTTAATAATCCACCACTATTTCACATTAATATTCGACATAACACAAATTTTAGAAAATAAAACAAAACCGCAGACATGACTCTTCACTTTCCCGCCAAGAAGAACATGCTGACAGTTATTAAATGGAAATACAAAGAGTATTTACTCTATAAAAATATATTTAAAAAGAGTACGTATGCATTCTCAATGCCGTTCATAATTGCCAGTTGAATAGCGATTCCCATGGTTGGCAACTTGGCATTTGAAACCACGACCTTTTCGAATTGAGTTACCGACACTGTCGAAGTATCGATATCTCAGTTGGAATCTGGGAAGCGGGTTCGAGTTGGGACTGGAAGTAGTCAGTTTTTATTGCGCTTTATTATATTCGATAACGATCACACACATTGCGTTCTTCATAAACCTTTGTACACGATTATCATACAGCGTTTCGTCGAAGAGCTATGTCGTGACGTAATAATATTATTTTTTGCGGTGTCAGGTACGCTTTTATTAACTATTACTACTCATTAATCTGAAAGCTATACTCGCATTTCAAGTTTTAAATGGTAGTTGACTTACCACAAATCTTGCTTGTTTCAATCAGTTGTTTAAATCTAGATGGAGAACGATTGATCCCGGCTGCATTATCAGTCGTTAACAATCACCAATCCGCACTGGGCCCGCGTGGTGGTTTAAGGCCCGTTCTCCCTATCCATCCGTAGGGAAGATCATGCCCCAGCAGTCGGGACATAAGATAAGCCAGTGATTGTAGAACGTCATTCGCAACTGGGTACCGGACCCGTATGAAAGACGCCATCGATGTACTTACCATTAGTTGTATAATCAATAGGACTAAAGTGTACCGTCAATCTCATATGAACGGACGTCGCAGGCGAGCTAACTGTAAGACGAGCTGCCAGGTATCGTGTGTATGATTGTTACCATTTCTCCGGTAACCAGAGATGAATGCGAACATTCCGTTCCTTGTACTACATAAAGAGTTATAATGAAAATGGACACCGAACATTTTTGTTGAGCTACGCGAATCATTATTATAGCGACTCGTGTTTTGTTTGTGCTAAATGAATTAGTAAGGAACTATCCGTATTGGCACCGGTGTTCGACATATTACGCCCAGTTTTCAATACAGTTTTTGTAGCTATAAAAAATGGTATAGTATTTTATTGAAGTCAAAAATCAGTTGCTGAGTAATTCTAATGATTAAAGAAAAATGTGTCGATCATTGGATCCTGTTGAACACTGGTGCTACCGCCCTAGTTACTGATCAAAGTATACGAGAACACTGATGTGTGTGAATGAAGCGCGTGATGTATGTACGTATGTATTTAAAGTCAAAGTCAATTCGTTTGTTCTCAATATAAGCACTTATTGACGTCAAAAGTTTGGATGGGGTAGCCAATGGACAACTGATCCTAATTTCCCTGCTGGTTCCAACAAGTAGGTAGGTAATGTGTATAGAATATGACCAGATATTATTTTTTGTTGGTAGGTTATCGTCTATAAGAAATATTTTATTATTTTATATAACTTCGTATTTCGACCGGGTGTCAATCATTTACTCCTAACGCGGATATTATATTTCTAGCCTAACCTTCCTTTCTGTCCGTTTTGGTCCGGCGTTATATCCCGTAGTAGAATGATTTGTTTTCTTGCGGTTCAAAGAACCTTTGACACTTTCAGACCCTTCAGCCATGTGTAAAACAACGTCTATCCATTTTTCCGCTTCACATTAAAAAAAGGTAAAGCAAACAGACACAATCATAATATTTGTAAAATTCAAAACAAACAACTGAGTGATTATTTCCATTTTTTCTTAATTGAAGCTGAAAGGATTGAAAATTTATTTATAAATGATGGCTAAAGAATACCTACATTTGTAGTTCACACAGATTGACTACTTCATTTTGTTTTTTAAGCGAAAAGTGTTTTTAAAAACTAGTTTTTTTAGTAGAAGTTAGCTTTGGAGGGAAGACAGTAGGTCATCGAGGTTGGTGCATCGCTGGTTGTGAACACGGATGACGGTTATTTGTTGTTAATGTATTTTCTTTCTTTCATTCTATTTATTATTAATGTTTAATGGGCAACTGCTGAGGATTACAATGTATAATTGTAGAGTATGGTAGAAATTGAGATTTTCAAAATACCCTGGCTTTGTTACAATTCGTCTAGAATATAAGAGTAATTAATAACGGGATTCTACCATGATAGTTTGAATAGTTATTTTGTTTAGAACATGTTTAATGTAATTCAAATTAATCGTAATAGTAAATATATAAGGAGTGTTTATTAATACCTATAATCTCGAATATGTTAGATAGGGTAGAACCCTGGAGAATCATGAACATGCCTCATACTTAAATGGTCAAACAACAACTTAAATGGCCGATACTAAGGTTGTTTGTTACTGATTAAAATTGTAAAGTGACACAGGCCCAACTGACACATCGTTCTTCGTCCAACAAAAACAGAAGTCGAAATCAGGAATGAATAAAAAAAATGTAATAAAATAAATTTTAGTTTTTGTATGGAAAGTAAATCTAGGTAATAAATATAATTTTACATGTTCATGTGCAAATACCCTGTACATTAATAATATGTATATTGGCTGTAGGTCACCAACAGCTACAGACTCGAACACCAATCATTCAATAACACGCGCAAGAATTGCAGATCTAAGGCCAGTGTTTGATCAAAACCTTGACCTTCCTCAATTACGAGCTATTCTCTAAGCAACACATCTAGACCTCGTCAAAACACTCCATTGTCAAAACAAACACCTCACAGACGAGAGGTTATTAGAGAAAATGCGAAAACATTATAATTTAATCAAAATATGTGTATGTCGATGAATATCGATGTGACTCGCTCCTTAGTCACTTGTCCTAGAGAAATTAATTATTATGTGACATATAACTTATCTTTAACAATGCTGTCTCTTTCACACTTATCAGCACATAAGGTCACATTTTATCAACAGCAAATATTTTGAGAATAAATTCAACAACATTTATAAACTATTTTTATGAAAAATCCTTAAATTTTTATATGCTAGTTTTCAAGAAAAACGCCAAAAGACATTACGATTAGAAAGAAAAATAAAGCACTTTCGATAGTTTCAATTCAAAGGAGCCGAAACAGAGATGCCGCAATGCCTTCACCGCTTACACGTGCCTCTAGTTTCATTAAAAAGCCGACAGAGAGGCCGCTCTTAAAAATATTACAATTTTTGTGTCAGGAAAATTAAAAAAAAGTCTAGCCTGAATTTTTTTTAAATGCTAGGGCCTTATTTCTCTGATATAATTTGATGTTATGTCAAAATATTTGCAATTGATAAAAAGTGACCTTATATATGAAAATATTTGTAAGTTTCAAAACAAACATGACAAATAGTAGTATTTGAATAATAGTATATTGTGTGTAGACTCGTATTTAACCCTCTATCGATTATCAATTATCAATTATATTAATAAAGAGGTAACGTTTGTGACTATGTTTGCTTTTCTTCAATCTTTTACTGGTCCTTGCGAAACGTAGGCTATATTTCATTTTGATAAAAAAAAAACATTTGTGCGGAAAAATACGAAATTAACGCCGACGAAATCGTGGGCAAAGAGCTAGTTAATTCTATGGCAATGGCAGCTGTATTGCCACCAAATATTAAACCTTGAAATAACAAAGCGAAGAAAACAACAACACACTTAAGCCTTTTGTTTATACTGTCTTTGATATTGGTTATTATAAAAGAGAAACATTATGGGCATTAGATAAAATTCACAATGCATATTGTTGCTATTTATAATTCTTAATCAGAAGAAAACATGTGATGTTCGCATGAATGCGTTCATAGTTCAAAGCTCTCAGAGCGCTGACTGCTGACCACTATTTTCATTCATCGTTCAGTCTTGCTGGATTTGCAACAGCAAAAACTGCTGACACAACACCATACAAAGAGTCTCGAATGTTGAATAAAACTCGTAGGCACAAGTGTTTTTTTTTTGGAGAGAGTTGCTAATTGTCTCGGGCGCCATTTTCAGTGTCACCGGACTTTTTTGGGGGCGAAATTTTAAGAGGAACAAGCCGAGTGAAACGGAGCACCGTCAGTGGCTTTCTAGAGGGAATAGTGGCATCACTAACGTGTCCCCGTTCCCTACTAGACTATGAGGGGTTCGGATCGGATCGGGCGGCATTGAGCGCTCCAAGTGCCTCGTTTGTATAGCATTACATACTGAACGCAAGTCCTCTCCACTGATCGCCACTTTTATTCAAAAGTAGGGTGAAAAAATTAAAAAAAATATTTATTTATTTATTTATTTTATTCTTTATTGCACAATAAAACAAAATAAAGTACAAAAGGCGGACTCAATGCCAAATGGCATTCACTACCAGTCGACCTAAACTTTAAAAAAAAAATTAAAAAATATTTCCTCCAGCTTAATTCGAACCCGCACCCCATACTATCCTTTCGCAAGTTATAATTTGTTCACAACAAATTATATTAACCATAATCATAAAGAAGCACCCTAATAATTTCGATCGGGAATACGGCCACAAACTATCTTCAGCGTGTTGTTCCCCGGGTTGTTCCATCTTCCGCCCTCGAGGGGGTAAACCCTGGGCTAGTCAGCCACTCTCACACAATAACGGTAGGGCTAACCTGCAGTTACTCAGTACAAGGAAGATTCAAGAACCGTTACGACAAGGCCTTAGGTGACGCGTTATCACGTTCACAAACCACATCCTACACAATTTGTGAACGCCTCCGTACGTACGTAGTAGCGTACACCTTATTTGGACAGTGACGTATGTTGTGATAGGCTCAGCCCTGTTCACGTCATATGTCGAACTTAACGAATGGGAAAGCTTTGGTAGAGGTAAAACGACTTTGAAATCCTTTTCCATTGG
Organism: Eudonia mercurella; assembly: GCA_963082485.1. Taxonomy (NCBI): domain Eukaryota; kingdom Metazoa; phylum Arthropoda; class Insecta; order Lepidoptera; family Crambidae; genus Eudonia; species Eudonia mercurella. Next base: position 24,190,590 of record OY720022.1, read on the forward strand.
AAAGTACAAATTGCATTTATATATAATTCTTCAATACTAGGGCATGAATCTCGGAATCTCGGAATATCGCAATCTCGGAATCTCGGAACGCGATTTCCGATATTACAATTACGATACTGAGTGATCCAATATCGTAATATCGCAATCTTAATTGAGTTATAAATAAAGCTTTTGAGCGCGCCACATTTGTCACAGGTTACGGTCAAGCCAATGTATACACAATATTTCAATACTTTAATCAGTGCTTATACTTAAGTAAAAACGTACCTAATCTCATTTTGTATAATTGTTGTTGATTTTGCTTTCATATTTTGAAATAAGTAAGAAGTATTAATAACGTTGATTTTGAGTTAGTTTAAATTGTAAAAAAAAGTATAGAATAATAATGAGAAATCTGTGATTTAATCTTAATAATACCGATACTGCAACTAAGATTGGTACCAGATTAAAGAATTTGATTTAAATCATTTTTTATTGTATCCAATCCAACATTACGACCAATGTATGTAATTTATAGCGAATATTTGCAATTCCGATATATAATTTGAACTCTGAATTTCAATATTGGATCTCAATATTCGCAAATATTGAGATCCAATATCGAAATTCAGTATCGGAATTGAAAAGCCTCCGACATTACATGCCCTATTCAATACCTGTGTGTATATATATCACTGAACTCCTCCTAATCTCGATGAAATTTTTTGATTTGATTTTTCTCTAGATGGCTTTTATTCACAATTGGACCCGGTAGGTGGCGCTACAAAAGAGGTTTCGGGTGTTCTCAAGTGGACAAATTCGCGGGCGAACCGCCAGTTTAACTTAAGATGTCAAAATTCAGTTTCGATTATATTATTTTCAAAACAGAGTCAATATATTCATACCAATATATAATTTCGCTCGTGCTTCAGCTTATCAAGACGGCGATTAAGTTTTGTGACGTAAAATACATGGCAACGACGACTAATACAGATACCCATGAACACAACCTGTGGAACGCACATGTGAGGTAACTAGTTTCAAAACTTGAAGTGGAAACGAAACGATAGTGTATTCCGTGTACTCATGGATGCGTGTGCTGCCTCACTTTGACGTGAATTGTACACATGCGAAGCTATGTACGACAAAGTTGAGTTAGGAATCGATGTGGTTCCGAATATCAGAGTAGTGGACTGTCTGGAACAGCTCTGCCTGTCGTGCTACACGCACGACGCGACGTATCATGTTTGATAGTTGGATGCTCAATAATATGTCGATAATATTTAACTTAAAACTGCAGTTAAGAGCTCTAATCTTAAAAAGTAGAATAATATCCGCTAAAATAAAGTAATCAAAACGTTCTCGATTCATATTGTGATTAGGTATATTATGTTTATATGTATCATGCTAGATTACAATAGTCTGACTTGAATTTTCTTACTAGCCTTCTTAAATACAATGGTTGAATGATGTTTTTTTTTTAATTTCTTCTATTTTTATTTCAGGTAAGAGACTGCGAGTAAACAGATACTTAAAAAACTTACACGGCATCTCGTCAATTGGTAAGTTTGTTTCAGTATTAAATTCTAAAAGTTTGCTATTCTAAGAGTTTGCTGGTAATTTTTTATGCCGCAACTATAAAGACAGTATAGCAGCGTCAGTATAGTTCATCTCACGTGAGATCTCAGGTCATCCAATACCTCGAGCAGATGCCGCGCAGTGCGGGTGGAAAGTAAAAAATAAACTAAAAAAATATTTTTTGCTCACTTAGAGCCACCCACCACCCACCCGCACATGTCGCGTCGAAGCCCAGAAGAGGATTTCCGAACTTTTTACCACCGTTTTTTTTAAAACATCCTGAAAACTTAAAATTGAATTTCGTAAATTAAGATTTTTTTACAAGATAATTGAAACTACTTGGGATCTTTAAGTTTGGTATTCAACAAGTTGTGCATGTATAATCTATATGTTATTTATGTTATTTAGATAGTCAAATACTGTACCGAATATAATCTTTAAAAGCATCATTCTGGAGAAAAACATATAATCTTTATTTACAAAAATCTTCTGTGCGTGTGTATGTCATTGAACTCCTTCTAAACGGCTGGACCGATTTGGATGAAATTTTCTGTGTGTGTTCAAGTGGATTCGAGAATGGTTTAGATTTACAATTGGACCCGGTAGGTGGCGCTGCTATAGGGGTCCATCACGGGATACGGGTGTTCTTAAGCGGACGAATGATTTGATAGATTTGTTGTCATGGAAACGTTGTCATGGAAACTATCAAAGCGTTACGAAGTCCGCCGGTCAACTAGTAAACATATAATAATAACAAAAAACATATTTTAGGATAACCCAAAAGGGTTCATTTTACTTTTATATCCTTAACTTCGAAGCACGTGCTGTTTGCTTTACATTAATTAGACATTTAGCTTGGCGAGACTAACTCATAAAAATTGATTTGAAACTAATTTCTTCTCATGTGCTATTGTTTATATGGGAATAGCCCAGCTTTGAGGCGTTATAAAAAGCTGATGATGATCAAATGTCAAATAACAGTTTTTGTTGAAATGAATTTAATTCTTAGATAGGAGAAAATTGCTTTTATAATGTAAGTTTTACGACATCTTACATAGAAGATCGTTAAAATTAATTGGTAAAAGAAAACCTTCCTATTGAGTAAGCGTTCTAGCAATATATTGGATTATGCATAGCCTTAAATGCCATACTAAATTGCGACTAGCTCTCTCTCCCTCGCACAAGATACGCGCTGTTCACTTTCATAGGGCTGCCACATAAAAGTCAAATGTCAAACATGTTTATTCTGCTCGTGTTTTGTAACACTAAAATGGTAAACGAATGCTAACTTCATTCATTTATATTAATTACCCTCAAAGATACTCTAAAATTTGAATATTAGCTAACACAGAAAAAATATCAGTTATACATTTCACCTAAGCTTCTGTCAGACTAAACCTAGTAAAGGAAGTGCTTCTTAGCACATCGCCTTTTTGAAGTACTTTTTGTGATCCCAGAAGTACACAAACAAATATGTAAGTGTTAGTTTTATAAACTCTGTACTTTTTATATTTGAATTTTAAAACTATTACTTACTTAAAAAGTGAATGCGCTTTTTGATGGAGCTACAGTATACCGTGCTGGACTAGTTCTCATCACGAGCAGCATCTTTTTTTTCGGTTACTGACATATTTACTTATCTCCTTTTTTTCTGAAAATGCATATAACTGCATATTTAGTGGTTACCCGCAAGTTATGTGGAGCTTTTATATGTTATACTCTTCTATTAGTTTTTCAATAACAATATTTAACAACATTATTCATTATTTATTTCTCTTTAAACGAATCTGCCAACCCTAGGCCATCTCAAGCGAACAGGTTATAAGCAAATAAAACAAGCGGTCATTATGTTCGTTTCATCTGTGCCTTATTTTATAAGCGGAGCCTTGTTCATTCATGTGAGCTTGGTAATAGTATAAGCCACGGGGCGGGTTCACTGTTCATTCTGTAGAATGTACCGCCAAACCTTACAACCGTTTAAAATTTTCTTGAATCATATCATTTTCAACACATATACGTACCTCTATTGTGCTCAAGCTCAACAGCATAAACAGCTGTTATAATTCTATGTATACAAGGGAAAAAAGTAAATTGCTTAGGACCATCTACAGCCTGTTATAAAAGCGGCAAGATGCTTTATGGTTTCATAAAGTCTAGTGACAGATCAGAAGACAAAGGTTTTTTTTCTAACATGTACATATTTTACAGAGTTGGACTCTGATATTGATAGTGGAAGTGTTCCTAGGATTTTGGCTCGGATTGACCGTATCGTAAATCTCATGAACCAAAATTCTTCATGACCACCTAACCTAATGCGGGTGCTAATGCTATTAAAGGCACTGTTACGACATCAGTGGAACCAAACTAGTTAGTGCTTTCTTTATCTTTTTCTTTCATCATCATCATCAGCTCATTTTTATGTCCCCACTGCGGGGGCACGAGCCTTCCCTATGGTGGATAGGGAGAACGGGCGATGAACCACCACGCGGACCCAGTGCTGATTGGTGGTAGTTAACGAAAGCTAATGCAGCCGGGACCAACGGCTTTACGTGCCTTCCGAAGCACGGAGGAGCTCGAGATTATTGGTTTTTTCATCACCCATCCGATGACCGGTCTCCGCGAAAGTTGCTTAACCTCAGCACTCGCAGACCAGGCGCGTTAACCACTGCGCCATCGAGCTCCTCAACTTTTTCTTTATATGTTACAAACTGTTGCATTTTCTGTACCTGATTTTATATAAACATTAAAACATTTATGTACCTAGGTATACGCCACTTACAAAGTCGAAAATGCTAACTAAATCGGCGCAACCACGATAGGCTAATGGCATCTGACCCGTAGCGCAACTTTCTTTATCTGCATTAAAGTTTGAACGCAATAAAATTGCTGATAGTTAAATGTTTACCAAGAATTTTAGTTAATGATTCGTGCCAATATCAATGCCTGGTTTTACCCGCCCATTAGCTGACAACGTAAAAAGCAGATAAGTCAGCTTCCACTTTTGTCAATTATCGCGCACTCTTATCTCGTTAAAACGGATTTAACTGTCACACGATGTTAAATTCATACCGAGAATTTTGTTTGACCCGTCACACGGACGGCGTTATCAAGGGCATGACCATTATCCGGGATCCTATAAGTTAATACATGGGAAGAGCCGTGATTGGAACAGATATGGCTAATTTATATATTTACATAGAGTGGTTATAACCACTAAACATAATATTTTTTCGAGCCTTTACATCTTAAATACTGATTCCAACAATATTTTCTCGACATATAACGCGCATATAATAGTCAGTAGCAAAACTTTAATTATTAACTATTAGAACATAACTACAGCCTATAATTTCAGAAAATAAATATTCAGTAAAAAGCTTATTTATTTCTTATTCCGATCACTGGTCATTAATATTAAGATTATAAAGTATATTATGCAAATACCACTACCAAATCCCGGTTTGTAAGGTCTCCAACCAGTATTATTAAGGCCTATTGTTCCAAGCATCAATAAGCTGTGATGCTTGCTACCAGCCTGACGGTATGCTTTTTTGTTAAAACAGACGAAAAAAACACGCAGACAAAGACATGAGCGACCGTGAGATAAGAGCATATTATAAATCAGCCAACAATATTGAAGGCCCGCCTACTACTCCCGAGTCCAGACTTTTGGTGGGGCATATGATTGAGTGGTTTAGAAAAAAAGATAATTACTCGTAATTAAGTCAATTCCATTCAGAAATACTAGAAATAAGTAAGTATTTTCTGTGACTTCAAACAATGATAAAATTTCGCAAAGTATATTTCATTGATCATTTAGCTTTTTTTTATTTAGTATCAAATTTATTTCATCGCGGTAAACTTTCGTAGGTGCAATATTTTGGGCATTGTTTTCTTAAATATCAGTGAATTAATGAAATTAATCTTCATTCAAGTAAATTTATTAGATAAGTGCTTTTGAATCGTCTCATGATGATGAATGAATGATGAATGAAAACATTTTGCCTGCCACCCATTCAGATATAATAAAGATATAAACGCCTATATTCTTTTGAATTCGAAGATGTTTCGTCTTTGACTACACGCGCATTCGCATTCGCAAAATATATGCGAATATTTTGCGAATATCTACGTCGAAAAAAATATTATAAGATGTAAATAATATTAGGTAAATGAAACAAATAAATATGTATTTCTTATAATTTGAACTACAAACATAGTCTTGCAAATATTTCTGTTGAAATTTTATTAATTACTAGCACTTTACTCGCGACATCGCCCGCGTGGATTTGAGATTTTAAAAAGTAAAATTAGTAAGTAAAAAAAAATAATCACACTAATATTATAAGTAGGAAAGTTTGTGTGTATGTGTGTATATTTGTTGCTTCTTTACGCTGCAACGGATGGATGGATTTGGATGAAATTCGGCATACAGATAGTTTATAATCTGGATTAAAACATAGGATTTTCATTAGGTTTTTTTACGAGATACGATATTCTCACGAGAATGAATGGAAGCTGTCAAAGCGGTACGAAATCCGCCGGGTCTACTAGTTTAAAATATAGCCTATGTTGCAAGGAATGTAGCATTCTATCAGTGAAAGATGTTTGGAATTGGACCAGTAGTTCCAGAGATTAGCCCCGACATACAAACAAACAAACAAAGTCACAAACGTTAGCTCTTTATTAATAGTATAGATAATCATCAGCCATCATAAATAATCAACTTTTCATAAAAAATTACAAACAATAAATATGAAACGCCTAATATACATTATCAAACAAAAACGTATTCTTCTCTTAAACTTTTTTTTTCTTCTTATTTATTTTGAACTTTAAATAATTAACTTTTATCAAACTGAAAATACTAATAACAAACAAGATTTAAAATAAGTTTCATTGTGGAATCACTATGAAACTTATTTTAAAAGACAATTCAAATTTAAAAGTTTTCTTTTCTTAATTAGGAAAAAGAACAAATTAATAATCAAACTTCAGTAGAGGAATGTTAAACTTCTGTGAACGAATGAAAAATTTCATTTCAATTAATTGAAAAGTATTTGAAAAATCGCATCCGCAAATGCTTCAGAATTGATATTCGTTACATCACTATTAGGTACACAGCAATTTACTTCGTTATACATTTTATGATGCTGTATCTCCATTGGGGTTAGAACCCCGGGGGTTTAGAAACATTGCGGTTTAGAATTGTTGAAACGCGATTAGGGTTGCCAGATTTGCTGAAGTGAATTCCAGGACAAAAAACCAAACCAAAGGTAACATTGCTTTATTTACCTATCATAACACATAAAATTAAACTGCTTAATTATAATATTTACCATTGATTAACATTTGAGTAAATACGGAACCGGGCACCGAGAGTTTTGCTGCGACTTGGTGGTATTTGAAAACAATAAAGCTTATCCGGGACATTTTTGAGATATCCGGGACCCGGGTCGTACGCTCTATCTCCGGGACAATCCCTGTGGGTCCCGGTCGTCTGGTAACTGTAAACGCGATGCATCAAGCAAACACAATTAGGACTGACATGACGCCTGAGAGGGGCAGCAGGCAATTAAACCCACCGACCCGCTGCAGATACGGGCGGCCGTCGTCAGATTAACAGAGTATGGGGCCCGTTTAAAGGCCACAACCACAAAATAAGACCCCAGAAGGTAAGCCCCATTTAAACCGACCAAGCGTTTGTGTGTGGTTGTAAATGAAACTTTAAAAGTATCACGTTAAGATATATATATATCTACTTTGCTCTTGGCATCATATAATGCCTTACTACAGAAAGGCACGTACACGGACGGACACAGCTCGGAACAGTCAAAAAATTGGAAGAAAAAAAAACTTTTTTAGAAACAAGCTTTTATTTTTTGTTAATAAAAAAAAGAATTAAAAAGTTAAAAATAATTTAATTTAAAAATCTCTGCGTTTTCTATTACAGACCCAATTTTTTTTATTAATAAAAGCGTGTTTATTTAGTTTCACCGGGACAGGTGCAACTAAATAAAAGCTTGTAAAAATAGACGTCTTGAAAGAGTAGTAGGTAAACAAATGTTTGGACGATTCAAAAGCACTTTTCTTAAGTTTATTCGAATAAGAAAAATTTACTTTGACTTTGAGTCCGAACGCAGCGCTTGCGAGATTCCGTGTCCGTGAAAGGTTATCTATGTGTGCGTTGCTTAAGCGCGTTTGTATGAACCGTACCTTCTGTCTGTGGTATCCTCATTATGAGGCCACAACTTTAGACGTAAATCCCTCGTACTAAGATAAGAACCGCGGCGATTTTTTTTTAAATAATATCTTATGTTTTAGCACAGTGTAAATTTGTTAACCTAGATTTTTTTTTTTTTACATATTGTGGTTGTCTTCTATTAGAATGTTTTGTGTTTATTGTGTCCTGCTATGATAGGACATTTTCTATTATTTTTGACGCTGTAACCGAGAAAAGAACTGGACACTTGCTGAATTTCTTGCCGGTTCTTCTCAGTACAAGGTCTCCCGCCCAGAGTAGACTTACGAAGCGATGGCATAGTGACATTCACAAGAGCTACTTGTAGCCTAAACTGAATAAATTATTTTAAATTTGAAATTTGAACTTAGAAAGTGCCTTCATCGCACCTGATGTTAAATGATGATAAGGGCTATCTATGGAGGAAGCGCTCTTCACCCGGGATCCTCAACTACAGAGGAAATAAGTTGTCGCCGCCCCCCACAATACGCTGAAAATGTCGCATGAGGCAAACAGCAAACTCACTTCAAAAAAAGTTTCTCAGACGATAGGACAAATTTTTTTATTGCGTAAAAAAATATGTAATTGATAAATTTTTAAGTCATTTTCAATGTTGCTATATCGCTGCGTCATAACAAAACTTAGTTCAGGAAAAATTAAATGGATCAACGAGTTGTTAATTAAGGATTAGAAACTTAAACAATACCTACCTACTTACCTATTTATTTTCTTAAGAAAACCTTCGCATGCCAATATTGCTATTATAGTTGTTGGTAATGGAAAAAGTACTTATAACAGATGATATTATTTTAATTGCCGAGTGGCAAAATCTTGATCGATTAATAATCACGAACTCTATTATTCTAGAGAACGAGGACTTAGTTAAACCTAGATGAAATCTGAAGCTGTCTATAGCTTCAGATCGCCACTCGATCACGGTTCACGAGAACAAGGATAGAATAGAACAATTATTGTAGGTACTTACCTACTGTGTGAATTTGTAACGTGAATTTAGAAATGGTACTAGGTACTCAATGAGCACTAAAGTTTAACTTTTTTAGTAACCAAAACGCGTCAGCATCTCGGTTCCAAAGCAGGTTTCATTCAGTCAATATTTTGGAGTAACATGGATTAATTATTTAGCTAATCGTCAATTACAATTTAAATCGCATTTCTTTCACATAAAGGCTAATAAATCGGCTACCATTCAACTGACTATCCCAAAGGCCCGTGTGTCTGTAAGTTTTCTTTACTATTCCATCGACTCTATCTACAATTTGTATGGATCCAAAAAAGCGCCACCTATTGACGAAATTATGAAACTAACTTGCCACTAGGTAGGTGGCGCTTCTTCGATTTTATACAAACTATTGTTAATACTCGATCAAATATAGAGAAAAAAATATTGTACTCATCTGCTTAATCATAGTAACCCATCAATTCCCTGCTCACGTCGGTCATCGTGTCCTTTTTTTGACGTTTCGATTATCGGTTTAAACTAAGTTTCAATTAAACGTACATCTCTCATCAAGGTAGGGCAACGGCCGCGGCGCCCGCGCACAATTTCATGCTTCACTTGACAGATATTTGATTACCTCGCAGGGCTACCAACCGAAGTCTCAATTTTGATACCTATTTGGAAACGTCCACGATCGTAGATCGATGACGTTATTTTGTCTTTCCCATAGTCCTAATGACAAAATCAGGTTGCTGTCACACTATTGAGAGATTATTGAATTAGCATACTTGAAACCATCTGGTAACTTTATTTAATTAGGAATATAAAGAGGAATTTTATTGTACCTAGCATGTTAGAGGGAAAAAACCCACGAATAAAACTAAAGACGAATGTAAGAGTGGTTTTAAGTACTTATACATTTTATCAGTTCAAATTGATCAATTTCTATAAAAGTTAATTAAATTTATAAAAAACTTCTGGTTTTTTTAAATAAATTACTTTGCCTTGTTGGTAAATAATTTTGTTTCTAGCAAGCACTGCTATTATACAGTAAGTATTTGCTTAAAAAGCAATACCTATAAACTTTTTGTTCCTTTTTGCACCTGAACTTGATGTGATTCATGTTAGGTAGTTACTTGAATTTGAACGTATTTTCGTTTATTTTTAGATTGCTTACGTACTGTACAAGGTAGGTAGGTAAATTTAAATTCAAACATTGTTATTTTCTACTTACCTACTACTAATTCACTTTTACACAAAATAAACGCCATTATTTATTTTCCTTATTCTAGGCATCTTCTAGGAATCATATCTACCTACTGAAATAGTTGATGTAACCAAGTGCTATACAAACATAATTGTAGCATGACGCAAATCTATACAACATGTAACAAAAAGGTGTGGTAAAGATGAAAAGATCCAATGTGTATCCAATCTAGATCTTGTATGTGTTGTTATTAAGACATAATTCATCATCATCATCATCATCTCAGCCAAAAGACGTCCACTGCTGGACAAAGGCCTCCCCCACGGATCTCCATGAGGGGTATTTGCCGTAATCGCCACGCTTGGCAGGCGGGTTGGCGATCGCAGTTGATTAAGAGTAACCTCAGAGAGATGCTGCTGCCCATCCTCCGGAATGATCCCTTAGTCGGCTTTTACGACACCCTCGGGAAGATATGGGGTGGTGCAATTCTTTATCCCCGGCACCACACAGGGGAGACATAATTATTAACTTTAATTTGTCATGCAATTGTAAATTAAACTTTTATATCAGTGAAGTCATGGGCGTCAAGCGCGCATAAGCATACAGCAGTGACCATAAATGTAAGTACTCAGAGGTTACTAAACCACAAGGGCTGTGACTTGATTATATTGATGTGACGATACAATATAAATATTTAATAAAAAATTGCATAAAAATTTATGTTAATAATTATGTCTTAGTAACTCTGTAGATTGGATACACTGTGGATCTTTTCATTTTTCTACACCTTTCTGTTACACGTTGTATAAGTAGGTATAGGGTTAAGGCACCAGTGTTCGGCCGAAACCAGAAATCAATATATTTTTTTAGTTTATCATGAAAAAAGGGGACAGTAACTGTAAACTCTTTTAGTCTTTAGCTGAAATTGAAGACAGACAACCGGCATCGGCACCGGCATCCTAGATGTTATCGCGTAAAATTTCAATGAAAAATCTATTACAAAAACACAACAAAATTTGCGTTAAAAATTATTTGAACATTTGAAAAATCTATGTTATTTTTTGGCGAACAAAACTGTGTCCAACACTGGGCTTAAGGTGTCGAGCACTGGGGCCACCACGATACGTTAAAACCAAAAACACAATTAATATAGGTATGCAACATACTTTTTCCTTATCTATTGTTTCTTCGTCTTTATATTTGTTCTAAATTTAAATAAAATATATTTATTTCTTTGTATGTACCTAAAATCATTTAAAAATCAAAAAGTACCCAATGAATGTTTACTAGCATTTTCAGACATCTTTTATTTCTATATAGGTTCACGATTAAGTCGTAGAGAATGTAGAGAAAAATTATAAATAAAGTCAAATAAGCAGCATCCTAATAACTTACTTATTGAGAAAAATCACAACTAGGATGTGGCTTGCTTTGCACCGAGCCGTCATAATTCTCATCAACAAACATGATCTTTATAGTAGGTAGGCACTTACTCATGGAGCGATATAAGCTGCTGCAAGAATGCAGACGCTTAGGTATTATGGGTGCAAAGCTAAGATCGATGACCAAAGGTCTTGGTGACTAATTAATAAAATAACTATGCAATGTGTCTATCTACGGATTTAAAGTACCTACAATAGGTATTAATTTTTAATTTTTATCATTTCGTACTTATTTTTTTTATTAGGAAAACCAACAAGATAGACACTGGTACAAGCAAAAATTATAGAAACAAGCATAATTTGACTTCAAGATTAATAATCCTATATCCACATTCATTTATTTTGTATTCTATAAATAAGTGATGATTTATAAAATTTTCTTTAACTAAACACTAGCGCCATCTGTAGATAGTGGGTATAGTCAAGCGCTTTTATTGCGGTTATAGTAACAGCGCCATCTGTGATTACCGACCGTAACTTTTAGCCGTTAAGATTTTAGTCTGGCCAGTTGCCGCTAGATGTCGCTAACAGTCTCCACTTTAGTTTACTATATATTTTACAGATGGCGCCACAGGTACGACATTTCTTTTATAATATTCTGTCAACTATTAACTAACATTGACTAATATTTTCGGAATAAAAATCAGATCCGATGGGTTAGAAAGTATCCTTTTCTTTAATTTATTTGTCAGAAATACATCTTTCCATCCGTATCCAAGCTGAAAAAAAAAAAACTGATAATTTTATTTATTTATTACTCTAATTTTTAGATGCCTACCGCACGTAAAATATAACAAAAAAATTACGCATAGGTACACTATTACCTTTATGCAATTATTCCACTATATGCGAAGTTATTCCACAGAAGTTTGTTGACGATCAAACTTCGCACTACAATTACGTAAGTAGTAATAAACGGTCGGTCATTAAACGCACAGTCATAATAAACAGATTATAGGTACTATATTCTTCTATTGGCACGTGAACATAATCTAAATCATTGTTACACATAAAAAAATCTATATATTTAGTATTAAAAACATTTAAAAAAAACATACAATCGAATTGAGAACCTCCTCCTTTTTTTGAAGTCGGTTAATAAAGAGGTACAGTTTGTGACTTTGTTTGTTTGAGCAAGGTAATCTCTAAAACTACTGGTCAAATTCCTTAAATTCTTTCGCTAATAGAATGATACGGTTCTTGCACGTTACATAGGCTATATTTAGTTTAAGTAAACATTTGTCAACATTGTTTTGTGGTGAAAAAAAAAAATTTTATTACTTATTATTATTTTGATTTAAAAAAAGATGATTTAATTTCTGCACGAAAAAATATGAAATCAACGCGTACGAAGTCGCGTGCAAAGTGGTAATAAGTAATAAATATGTACTAGTTACCGGCCCAACGGCTCCGTCTCTTAGCACCAAAACATCTATGACATCATTTGCAATATTGCAAGCCTCGAGAGGTAGGCTGTTGTTGCCGTATTCAACGAACGTTGCCACACAAATTACAGGTTTTATTATAACGTGCATAAAATTTAAAATCGTCTGACGCTGCCGACGCGTAGACTTGATTATGACTGTCTCACTTGATTCTGACTAAATATGGTATTGATACAAGGAAAGAGATCGATTGATCTTTTATTACATGTCGATAGACCATAAATGGAGTGAAATACCAGAGATTTCTTAACTTGTGGTAAGTACTTGGCTGCTCGTCCGAAATGTGCCGATAAGTATTATTAAAAAATATGAAAAAGTAGTAAGAGCAATTAAAAACCAAATAATTCATTATAACTAATCATGCGATAATTACAATGATATATGTATGTTAGTGTGTAAAGTTTTAGACGAGCAGTTAAAAACAAAATAACTCTTTATAACTAATCAAGGTTAATTAAAATGGTATATGTACAAAGTTTTAGAAATAATTGGCCACATGAAGTGATTAAAATAATTAATTTTAGTAAAACTTTTTTGTAAGTACCTACCTAGAAACTAGAAATATTATAAATAAACAAAGATTACAACAAACACTTTGATAACTAGGTACATTTGGTTGAATTGAATCCAATTAGTACTAAAAAATATGGTTTATTAACATTAAAGTCTTCTGCTAAAGTACTTCTAAGTTGGTGTCAAAACAGTACTTAGTACTTATACATTACTTCATAACTATTAAAATGTCCATTAACATTACGAATGTCACTCCAAAATACATTTCTTCACATTCCGACAGCCCGCAGCAGTATGCCGAAAGTCCTCAATTAATTTTCTAATCCTAAGAGGGCGTTCACACCTAATAAGAAATAAGTTCGAAAAATAGGGAAGGCTAAACCACATGTAACCTACGATAATGCTGGCCGGTACGCAGCCTCCAGAGTGGTGGTGGCAACATTGGAATGCCATAACTCAAGCATACCACCTTAACGGTACGCGTGAGCGAGACGCACGTATAGCGCGGAGCAGGACGGAGCAACGACATGGTTGAACGACCGATCAAATAAGTTTTGTACGCGGCTATCGTATGCCACGTAGGTTTTATTTCTTCTAAACGTGTCGAGGGGCATGCGCCATAGACCGATTTTCAAGATGGCGCGCGGGTGCTATTTTCTTTTCAGAGAGGTTGGCGCCAAATCGTAACTGGTAACCTTAAATGTTTGTAGCTTATAAATAATACTTAATAGCACGACAATGGAGAGAAAGCTTTGATAATAATAAATAATGTATGCTTAGCTTTTCTCTTAAAAATAAAATAAACTACTTAAAAAGTTATAACCAAAATTTAGAGACAGAAAAATCTATTCAATTACTTAAAGTTTTAAAGTAATAGATGTTCTCGAACTTTTATAATGCGCGATTGATATTTCTCTATCCAAAACAAAAGGAGAGTGTAGCACAAGATTACGTAAAAAACACCTACTTGACAGAGAAATTTCAACAAACATTATTTGAATATTATTACCCTTAATCTCAAAATGCTACAGTATAGGAAGTGTTTGGGAGTTCCCAACAAATTGTCATCGAAGAACTGCCCACTGTGGGTGGTCGAAACAGCAATTTTAATGATATCTCTATTTAATTCCACGACAAAGTACAGAACAATTTCTGGCCGTTGCTCCAAATAACATTTTCCTGTAGAAACATGTAATTTTGTCGTGTTCCTAGCAGCTCATCTGTCAAACCCAAAAGAGTTAGAGCTCTTATGACGCCGACGTGCAAGCAAATTAAAAGCAAAACATCATAGACGAGGGTCAACGTAAGTTGGTCCTGTTGACCACACAAGAGTGTATGTCGTGACAAAAGATGACCTTTCGCTAAAGGCTATGTTTGATATTTGAAGTTCCTCTTCATTTTGTATGATATTCTACAGAATTTGACGTTTATTCAAACTTATCTTATCTGTATAAAAAGTTAGCAAACATTTTAATACTTATATTATTAAAAATACCAAATGAAATTATAAAAGGTTGCGAGCATGATGCTTTCGACGTGATTGATCGATGTCTAGGTAGATGATCAATGAAACGCTTCTTTTGCAGACTATTTAATTACTTCGGAGTCTTCTGATTGGATACCCGTCGATGTTCCTAACAGAATGAATGTATAAAAACCAGACGAGAACGAGTTGGACTTTTGCATTCCGTGCTACAAGCTTTTCTTATATTCCGGCCGCAAGAAAGTTCATTGGCAGCGGATCGTATTAAGAGTTTACCACAAAATTAGTGTTTTGACGAAGACTTTCCATTGAATCCGGCAAAAACTGGAAATACGGAGACGACTGTTGCATGGACGATGATGATGATTATTTACAATTATTTTAATTCTCTGATAATGAATACTCAGTAGTCAGTATTACTTACCTCTTAATGTACCTATATTATTCAACATGCGTGCGACTGCGAATTATTCTTGAACATTATTTAAAAACTCGATGCTCAAACACATGTTAGTTTCCGCCGTTTTAAATTTCTATATACCTGGATCTCATATTTCAAACGATGACGAAATAAAAACCACTATGGACAACTTAATCTATACAATATCATAAAGAGGAAACCTTTGTATTTTTGTATGTATGTATGTATGTTTGCAACGAATAAACTCAAACATTACTGGACCGATTTAAAAAATTCTTTACCATTAGAATGCTACATTAGCAGTGAGTAACTTAGGCTATATTAACAAAAGAAAAAAAATGGTACTAAGTCAGCTAGTCGGTATATAAATGAGTTTTGCTTGCGTCTAAATAAAATTGTACCATTGTAGCTAGTAAAAGCAGTGCATATATTCATTATCTGGCCAATTATCATTGTAAAACCTGTCTAAAGGCCTTTTACACGTGTCTTTATTTGATATTCACATTCTTTTGCTCTTTAGCATGGTTTAAGACAACATGCACATGCCTTCGAACTAGATTTACTTTAATTTCTGTTTTAGAGAGTTCTTAGAATTGGATACCGACAGAACTATTATAAATCTAGATTTAGTTAGAACCCTGTTTTTAACCGACTGTTTTAAACCGACCGACGTGTAAGGCGTTTTGAGAAATACTTAACTCGATTGTCTCTACACCGTCATTGTTTATGTCGGGTGTGCGAAATTTATAGGAAAAAAAATTTTTTTTAGTAGAATACAGTTGTTTAAATCTCAACTAATCATTCTACTAACTATAATTAAATCTAGACAGTGTGTTTGATGTGTGTGACGACGTCACACGTTCGTACGTCCTATAATAAAATTCGTAAACTAATTACAAAATTTACATTTAAAAAACCAAACCTTACACATTGATTTTAACACAATCCGATGGACCTCTTGCACTAGCGGAAAAGCTTGGGAAACCACAAAAAGGTTTATATTAACAGTTCAATTCTGTTGAAAAGCTCTATAATACCAAAGGGCCCAGGGTTCCATCCAGTGACCTTCGCTTCGAGGTCGTTACAACAGTCGTATATCAAAAAGAGAAAAAAGCACGCGTGCGCGAGCGCGTCGCCTTTGGGCCTCCAATTTGTAGCTCGCTGTAAAAATAAAAGCAGGCTTCTCGCTTTTATTTTACGGTACGCCTAATTAAAAACAAAAAGTGTTGACATTGGTAGGTATCTCCACAGATAAAAGATAGACGTCCTAAATAGGTTTTAGGAAAAAAAGGTTTAGACGATTCAAAAGTACCTACCTACTTACTTTTAATTTGTTTTAAAAAACTTACTTTGACATTGACTACCTAATTGTATTTGTGTTCTACTCATATTATGTTCTAATTTAAAAAATATACCAAATGTTCCGTCATAGTTAAGTTAGCTCAAAAATATATTTAAACAACTCATGCATATTTAACATTATTTATTATCCTCGTCTTAATTTGTTATGTGTGTTTGTATGTGGATTTCAAAAAAATCCATTGTTATTCTTTCTAGGTGATTTTAGTTTTCCTTTCAAAACGCCGTACCTATAGGTATGCCTCCGACATTATGGGTAGATCTAACTAGGCGGGCTAATTCAACCCGGTAGGAATGAGTGAGTGGCAATATGAAAGGGGGTTATCACCAGATAAGTTCTGAAGAGGTGATAAAATGCTATGAATTTTCTTAGCGTGACGTTGAAGTATGCAAGTATATTTATGACAATATCTCAAGTATACAATTATACAGTATGCGGAAAGTACCTAATTATAGACAACAGATGAAAAGCAATAAACTTACTAAAAGTGTGACTTCCAAGAATACCATAGATAAGTAAACAAGAAGGTTATACTATGACGAAGGAGGTCGACATCGTCACAGAGAGAGTACTACATATAGTGTATGTGGTGGCCACACACCTCCCCGCACGTGCGGATTTGCCTATGTAAATGTGAAAAGGGTTTTTAAAAAAAGTTATTAAAAGTGAAACTTGGCAGGATGCTTAGATAATTAAGCAAGTAGGTTCTACAATGACGAAGGAGGTCAACATTGTCAAGAGTATGTATATGAGCCGGCCACACACCTACCCTGCGCCTGCGCGTGCGCTTCCACCTATACAGTAAGCGTAAAGTGCGTTCGGAATCTCGCGCGGTGAACAAAGAGCAGCGTTTAGTGGAGCCTTTCTAATTGGTCGCTTAATTAGGCAGATCGCCCGTCATCAGCTAATGTCTGGAGCACGAACACTTGGCCGCCTAACGACTATTGTCGTACGAAGTTAGTTATCTGTAGAGTATTGACCAGTGTTCGACAGGAACTAGTGATTGTCATTTTTTATTTAATCATTAAAAATAAGAGTCAGGAACTGTAGCCGTCATCCAGTAAAATTTGAACGAAATTCATTTATTTTTTTTAACGAAATTAATTTTTGCGACGATAGCTCGCCTTTTCGGATCAAAAATGTCGAAAATATCGAAAATTTTCCAAAACTTAACTAAGTGTACAGAAATCCTCAGAATCATCTATATTTTCTCTGGAATAGTGACAAAAGACGATAGTTCCACAAATCTCCGCTTGGAGCGGCATTGGTTAGTTTTAAATTGGTGGGATTTTACATCTCTTTCGCGTCAAACAAAACAGCACAATCTTCAGTATTGCTCAGGCATGGGCGCAGTCATCACGCCATTTCTCTTTAATAGAGTTCAAAAACGAAATTTTAACTTCATTAATAGTATACAAAATCAAATTTGTCGTGTTTTTCTCATAAAAATTACAAAACATTCGAAATATTCTTTTCTTTGAAATTGTATAATTTAGGATTTGTATATTTTTCGTGATAAAATTACAATCAATATAGTGTAAACTTTTCGAGTATGACAATATATTACCGAAATTAAAAATTAAAATTCTAACTTTAAACAAATTTTATCTACGTAACTAACAATAGCCAAAATGTCTATTTTTCAAAAAATATATTAAATTACTATGTTTGTGAATAGATGTTACTTGTAAAGATAAGAGATGAATCTGTTAAATGATAAAAGAAGCATCAACAAAACTTCATTCAGTACATTTTTATGTACTGTTGAATTTTAAAAACGCTCCTCTGTAAAATTTGTAAATTTAGAGATTATACACTTTTCATCCGAAGAGGCGAACTGTTGACTGATAATAACTACATGTATAAACTATCTTTAATATCAATGGTCCCTATCAAGCTCTGGTGGTGGCAATACCCTATGTAGTATACGCATATTATCGTCATAAATTAAAGTGTTCCAACAGATCCTTGTAAGCAAAGGAACAAACAACTCCAACAAACCCAAACCCATCCCACAACTTTAGCCGATCACCAAGACTACAGGTTTAAGTTCATAATCGACCTTATACACCGGACATAAAGACTAAACTACTACAAATAATAAGCAACAAAATTTTCTAACAAACCCCAATTATGAGTGATACATTTCTGAGGCATTTAAATATTATTGGGAATTACAGGCCGGCCTTTGTAGGTGTTATAATTATATATTAAGTTACATTCCCGGGAGAGTAATATAGTAACAATGAAAAATCTTTTTTTTCATATCCAACGCTTTATTACAGTTCTTTATTTGTTACCCTTTCAAGTTGTTAAGTGGCGATAGCTACATCCAAGTCGTTATTTTCTTATTATCCAGTGAGGTTTCTAAGTACGGTCACGAACGCTTACTATGCTAAGAATTACAAATTCAAAACCGAAATATCATTATCATACTGACTTATTACTAGAACTTGAATTTTTCTGGTTTTTTTAAATTATTCTTAAGGTCATGGGGTTGCTTTTTACACGGACGGTGGTAGCGTGCGGGACGCTGCGAATACAGATAACACTCGTAGAAATGAAAGTCTTACCAATTCCTTGATCGGCATAACCTATAGCCTATGTTCCGGTTTTCTGAGACCCAAGAGTCGTCGTAGAAAGAGATCAGGATCGCCGCTAGTATCAGCATCCATATAATAATATTTTTTAATCATCAATAGTTGAGGGTTCCGGGTGAAGTGAGCTTTCACTTAGGCCTTATCATCATTTAACATCAGGTGAGATGAAAGCCAAGTATTTGCCCATAAGAAATAAAAAAATGTCTGCTTCAGTTAAGTTACGAAGTTACAGATCAAATTAAAGGGCGCCGCCAAAGGTTCGATGTCGGGGGCACAATCGAGGACCACAGCCAACACAGATTGGTAATGTATGTATCTGCAGCCAAGGGCTAGCCAAACATAAAATTAGAAGCACTACATAGATTACCGTGTTTCATTTGTTTTATTGCGGTCGTGCGCGGCGTGCGAGCGAGATGAGTAGATACGGCCTGCGGGGCGGCACGACCGCGCTATCTCGAATATCAGCCGTCTCGCTCACGCTGTTCGTTTTTTAAATTTTGATATACAGCCTTTATTGTGCCGATGCGTTTGTTTTGTTTTTAAAAATCCGATGAATCTCGGTCGCAGCCAAAGGAATCGTAGGAACGCTTGTCCATTTGTAATATTTAGACAAAGCTATAACTTATGGATATTAACATTTATAAATGATCACCCATATACTGCATAAGACGCCGACAGCTTAATTTTATTTTTAAAGATAGTCAAAGCTGGCATTTTTTTAGATACTTTTTTATCTAAAAAAAATTACATACTAAAATTAGGAACCTACAATTAATTTAAAAACCGTATTCTGTACAGTCCATCTTCTGTTTGAGCATCAACATCATTCATAACCTCAAGAGCCCAGGTGTGAAAACTGGTCGCATACCACGAAATAGCAAAATTCTATATAAGAAATGCAAATCGGCTCAAATTCTACTTAACGTTCCGCTCAAGTAATGCTGATTTATTTAAAATCGTTATTTACGTAAACTTGTATAAATAAGGTGTTTTATCTGTGAATAAATATTCAGGTATCACTTAGCCTTAGCAAATAGAGGAAAGATAGAAGCACGTTAAGCTTGGGGATATCGCTAGCTATATTATCGCTTGGCACTTACATATATTTTACTTCTTATCTATGTAACAACAAACTAGTAATAATATAATTTGGTTGACACTTTGACAGTGTCTCAGAAAAGTTAATATTTTAATTATATTTAACATGATTTACTTTAATTTAAAAGGAGTCAATGAAGCTGTGTTTTCATAAATAGTACATAACTTAATGTAATATATTATTTTAACATTTTTACAGAATAAAAAAATAAGATCTCACTATAAAGTTACAACGATTTTTAGGATGACGTTGAAGTCTTTTCGAAGACATTTTGATTTTCTTAAGATTGGTGAACAAGTGAACTCTTTTCCTTTGTAAAAATCAAAGCAACGATGACGACGACCTCCGTGGTCGAGTGGTTAGCGCGCCGGGTCATGGCGCCGCGCCATCTCTGAGGTCCCGTGTTCAATTCCCAGTCGGGTCAGTTTAGAGAAAACTGTTTTTCTGAATTGTATTCGGGTCTGGATGTTTTTCTATGTTTATGTATATTTATCCGTTATCTAGTTTAACCATATTAACGAGTTTCAGTAGAAGCTTATCTTGGGCTAGATAATTTGCGTGAGCGTAAGCAAATTTTATTAAATTTGTTATTTATTAATGCAGCCTTTTATTTTCAGTTACCTAATTGCCTACTGCGATCTTGCAAGTTAAGCAAATGTTTTTAATCAGGGTTTTCATTCGACGACATTCGATCACGTTAACGAAAACGAGTATTTGTATGACAAAATTTTAACTCTTCTAGTATATTGTTAGGAGGCTTAGTCCAGCAGTGCGTTTGTAGGCTGATGATGGTGATGATGATGAATGAGTTTACGTTACTATACCTTAAGCTGCAGTAATTTCAATGTTATAGATATCTCTATAAATTGAAACTTAATCCGTTGCATTAAGATCGAAAACCCAATGATAAATGTATTGTGCTGTCCAGTCAGAGTGGTAAAGATCACTGTCCAGCTATTGTAGTGATGCTAGCTGTTCTCCGACCCACCGCGTCGCATCGCGTCGCGTCGTCGCCTGAATTCACTAGTACTTCGTATTCGCTTAGTGTTTCTTCTGACTGTTTTTTTGCTCGGCTTTTAAACGTCATAGCGAAATACTAAATAGCCTATGGCCTTCCACTAAGATTAGGCTATCAAATGCAAAAAGGATTTTTCAAATCTGACTGGTAGTTTTAAAGATTAGCGCGTTCTTACAAAAACAAACTTATCAGTTATTTTGTAATAGTATAGATTTTCTTCTTTTACTGGATGACATACTTTAAAGATCGGCGGTTCTCGATAAATCGGGGTGACAGAGGAATCGATCGGAATCAATCGGTATCCAACCGTTTTAGATGTTCTTATCGTAACTCAAACATTGCTCCCGTAGTTTCGATGGCGACGGTGAATCAATAATATTCTAATGTGATAAACATTTTTTTTTGCTTGAAGATAACTGTTTTGGTCATTTTTGTTTTTTTTGGTTTGTCCCATTCGCTTATGTTATGCACGTAACTAGGTATTGCACATCCAAAACATTATACAAAGTCAGTTTGGTAAGTCAAGGCAAGTCAATTTAGGTAACGAATCAGTACTGTTGACTCAGTACCTGATTAGGCTTTACATCAGTAGCAGTAGGTCTTACTATCGCAATTATATACCTACGTCTTTCATAACAAAATCGTCTTTAATAAAATTGTCGTATAGGCACTTTTTGCCGTACTTAAAGATTATCTTAGCACCTACAAACTTGTTATTGTAAAATATGTAGTTACACACTATTTTACTATGTTACACTATAAGTACATATTAAGCATTTTTTGGAGTAATAATTATTGGTATTAACATTGTAACAATGTTTATTACGTACGTACGGCAGTATGACATTACAAAGTTACCTGTTTCAAATATGTTAATAAAAATAGGTATGCATAGATTTCCAGGTACTATTACAAAAATTTCTATGCACGAGTCTCAAGCGGGTGACATTTTCCTCACTTAACTAAGACTTAAGCAACTAGTTGAAGTTATTATGTGTTACGTAAAGCATTCCACAGAGACAAGCGCAAGATCTAATAACAAATTAATGGTGAGGATTACCAGCCGGTTCTTATATTACGCTATAGCTCAAATATCTGTGGAACACCAAGACGTTCAGTGTTTCGTCCGAAAACTTCGTAAAACTTCGTCCGAAAACGAAACACTGAATTTAAAAAAAGTACATTTTGAAAATATGTGGTAACATTTTAACACTTGAACAGATAAAGATTCTGCCCCCCTAGACAAGTGGCAAAACGCTAATAGAATAGAAATCTTCTTCTTCTTCTCTTATTTATGGCATGTTTTGTGTCTACTGCCGAACACAATTCCGCAAATATCACGTAGGTAGCCAAATATAAATCAAATATCTATATATTAATACGTGAAGCAAAAAGTTTGTACCCGTTTTTACGAAAATTGCGCGAACTGAGGAGTATGAAATTTCGCACACTTATAGTTTATATAGAGAAGGTTATCCAAATCTATTTTTTTTTAAGTTATGCATAAAAATTACATTAAATTAACAAAAACAACATTACACACACTACCATGTATTTGACACACACGTATTGTTTGTCTTTAATGCGGCCGACATCTGTCAATGCCAATCCAAACTCACATTCTATTTTTTAATTTACTTCTTTTTTAAATTTTCATTGCTTAGTATACAATCCGTGCAGCCTTAATAAAATTACGGTCGAATTTCGACCACTGGGCAGTCGCTTAGTAGTCACTAATAATGATTATTGTACGTGATTGACATAAGTCCACGATACGTATAAATGACGTTTATGTCAATCCCATACAATAATCTTTGATTTCTATTCTATTAGTGTTTTGCCACTTATCTAGGGGGCTGTTGACTCTTGCTTAAAAACATAAGATTTCGAAAGCTTAGCATTGGATTTAAGATCAACTACGAATGTTCACGACTGCGTATGAAAGAAGATTAATATAAATTATTAAGTTTTCAATCAAAATTTAAATGTATGTATATGTTTATTGTTTATATTTCGTTCATCTGTTTTAATTTATCAGTTTATTAGTCTGGTCTATTGATTTCGCTAAATACCCTCAATCAATCAAGAATGCATTCAGGTCATCAAACCAACCGCTCTAGGCTAAGGCTGCTTATACAAAATAATAAATAAACCATAATTCATATATTGCAAATTTGAAAAGCTCTTATGGATGGCAATACGCTATGTGTGCGAAAGACATTGAATTAAAAGAACCAGCATAAAACTTTTTTAAGGAGAGGTCACTAGCACAGTATTACTATTTCATACAGTAGGGCATCGCCTTTGATGTGGGGCGATGCCGCCGCCCGCGTAGGTATCTACGCGATCGTTCGCCGATATGCAAGGGATGTCACAAAATTCGAAATCAAATAATCGTTAATATTTTTATAAAATAATCATTTATTAACTAGAATAAACTATTAAACATATTTACAAATGTTGCACTGCTAAATATTTACGTGAAAGTTTATTTTTAGATTTCATTATTTAACAGTATAATGAATTCGCATTCGGACTGCTTAAAAATAAAAAAAAACAAGCCCTGAAAACTTAAATATAAATCTTAAAGAAAACTGCGCTTGTTTGTGGGACACTGGCCGCGGCGCCCGCTTCCCCGCGGCTTCCCCTCGCTTGCTCTGCGAAAGTACCTTCCTTGCCCAACTGTATGCTTTTAAAACTGTGTCACTAGTAAAACCACAAATATTTTTTTCTTGGAGAAGGCGAAAAAACAATCGTAGATAGTAAACTGTGGTTCATTTGCCTTTGCAATTAAGCTTTAATTTGATCATCGTTGAAGTTAGAAATTTTATTTTGATGTTTTTTATAAATCAAATTTTGAGACTGTTTCTTTTTAATAAATAAAGAAAGACGCTCTATTTGTGCGTGCCAGTGTAACTCACACTAGGCAGTAATAAAACAGCAAACGTTTTATTAACTCATAGAAAATAGCCTAAAGTTAACGCAATATTAAACGAAGCTTAACCTTTTTGTTAATTCGAAATTCACATCTTGGGGCATGTTGATTTAGTTTTAATACGTCTAATGATACAGCCTACGGTCGAAGTGGCAGGGGGATCAATTTGTAAAGACAACTTTTAATAAAAGCAACGAATTTTTTACACACGAACTTAACACGTGGTCCGACTAAACGTGTCTCACGCATGAGGAATTCGAAAAATGATGAGTTTATGAATTGCTGATATGAAGGATTAGAAGTGTCTTTTGGATATTTGAGATGATATGGTTCGGTTAGTAGATCTTTTACTTAATTTTTGCGTATATTTCTTTTGTCTTCTGAATGTGTTTTACACACGGACACGGGTGAAGAATGTGACGAATTTTTTGACATCTAATTATGTTTTGGGAACGTGTAATGGTGGTTTTCAAATAAAGTCGTTTTTGAAAAACGTTGTACTATCATCTTCCAGTTCCATGAACTGCTAGCGGCAACGAAAATTACTTTCCAACAAGCGAACTATTCACGGAACTACTTACTCAAACACAAGAGGAACAGGTTTCAAACTTCTTGAGCAAAATGAAGTAAGAACTATTAACTGTCTGTTTAGTATATCATTACAAGTCGGTCTCCGGCACCAATGTGTATATTGTGGGACGTGTAGTACTTATAATTGCTTTGCACAGGCTGGTCGGACGATTGGTCAATATTATATAAGGTGTCGCAAATGAGACTTTTTAGAGAATTTTTAATTTCGAATCTAGAAGTTTACTGGTACAAGCGATATTAAATTTTCTGAATCAACATTATGTTATGTCATCATATCGCCACCATAATCAGCCTGTATTAGCCCACTAGAGATGCGCTAGTCCACTGCTGATGACACTGTACCCAATATTCGACTCTTCTTATCCAACTGGAGCCAGCCACGAGCTATACATATATATCGTTTTTTAATCTGTTCAACAAAATGTCTCCAAAAAAACAAAATATGTTCCGTGTCAGACTATGAGAGCTTATCCCTTTGTCGGCTAATTTCACTACTTCCTCACAATCAAACAAATCTGAAACGAGCAAAAGTCTTGTGTCTGTAAATTAGAAGAGATAATTATTCTGGATATTATTATCTAGCTTAGACGCTATCATGTTTTTATTTTATTTTATTTTCTTATGTGTGTTATCAACAGTAACAAAACAAGAGTAGCTATGCTGTTATATATCAGAAAACCAATGGCAGATTCACACCAGATGTTTTGGTTAATACAGTCAATAGAGACAGCATAATATAAGCCAGGCTTTACTATAGCAAAAAAAATACTTTGACATTGCCTAAATGTCCTCATCGCACGAAGCCATAACCAAGGAAGAAAAAAACAGTTGAATCTACTGCCTTCTTTCCATGTTTCATTTGCAGAAGACAAATGTTTGTCTCAAGTGCTTTATCAGTTAGCCAGAGCCGTTATCAGTGTCAACGACACCATAATCTAAGTCCAGTTAGTATTATCTAGTTGTAGTACAAACATTTTACAAATTACTTTTTGGGTCATTACGTACTGTGTATACTATGCGGTAATGCTGTTGATAAACACACTAGTTACATGATAGGACCGATATGTTTTTAGCCTCCCCGACTTGATTCTGAACGAGCTGAAACTTTTTGGCATCTTTAAGTTTTCCTAGATTTTAAAGTGGAAAAACTTTATTCATCAAATATACTATGAATCAACACATAACATAAAACATAGCATTAGGCAGATCAAGAACTTTCTACTTAGGCTAACAATTATTTTAAATTAAATCAAAACATTTATTTAAGACTTATTAAGCCCATACAGCAAACTAACATAAAAATTATTAGGAAAATATTTTTCAACATTTTCTAATAATACTTTAATTAGCGTCAATGTTGTTATTGTACTTTATCATCATCATCATCATCACCATCATCATAATTTTCATGACTTCTCACTGTTGGGCTCAAGTTTACCCTCATGAATAATAGCTTCTAAAAAAAATCTTACAATCCCTCTACCGCGAGCATGAGTAACATCATGGACTCATAGATAAAACACAGAGTGAAATACATGATTTGGACAAGGTATATTAAGATAGTCATTATAGACCAAAATATAAGCGTTTACACAGAAAACCATGCTACTACCAGCTCTGATATCATCTATCTAGGGAACGCCGCCGCCGCGGTTCTGAGAAAATGCCCCTCACGGAGGCTGCGCGTGCGCAAGCGAGACCGAGCTACACACTTCCTTACGTGTAAACGAGACAGATGATTAAGTGGATAGCCTTCGCGAGAGTAATGTTGTACTTACATTAGTGATATTTAAGCACTTCAAGTATAAATGTGTCTATGCACTTAAGTTGAGTAATTTTAAGTGTACAGTATGAGATCTGAAATAAAGCATTGGAATAGAGCATATGAAAAGCACGAGCACCATTCATAATGGATGACTTTTAAAACTGTAAATACGTTAAAGGAAATAGGCACTCTCTTATTACGGTCAGCCTACACGTACGTAGGTGCTCGAAGTCGTGCTCAAAATAATACAGCATTTACTGTCACTAGCAATTTAAAAAGACAGAATGACGTTTTTAATATAAGTAGCGCTTATTAATAATGATTTTTGATTGGTGCTACTCGCGCTAACTGTTATCTAGCCTACTTCCTCACATAAAAGCAAGTAATACAGTAATTGCGAACAAAGCGCTATCAGCGACTACTCGTAACTATTATACGTATAATGTAAGACTTGAAAAATACCTAAATGGAAAGAATAGGGGAGCACCCCTATTCCTTCCACAAAAACAAATACAGGACTTTGTTGAACAGAAACATTATACCCAATATTTTTTTCTTAAGGCGAAGGGTAGGCACACTAGCGCCACCAATTGATAATTTGACAATTACTAACGGACCGGATCTTTTTTAAACATTGCGTACCGTCCGATAACAGGAAAGCATCTATAGTATTTATTTAATAATTGTGCACTACTTTTTGTTGCGTGGTTTATTCACAAAACGGGCTATCGCATTTATTCACAAACAATGGCCACTTTTGGTGTTAGCGAATGAATACAAAAACAAACCTAAAAGTAGTGCACAATTATTAAATAATAGATGTTTGCCTAGTGTCGGAAGGTCCGCAATGTTCGAAAAAAATCCAGTTTAGCAGTTATCAAATTAAATCCATTAGCGGCGCTAGAGTGCCTTAACCTTCGCCTTAATATGTAATATAACAACTATCCAAAGAATGAAATGTATGTAGTAATAACTCAATGTTATACAAATAGTATACTTATATTTAAAAACCAACTTATTAATGTTCACAAGTCACTAAATGTAATTTATAAATGGTATTTAAAAACAAGATATAGTGTACACGAGTCCCAAAACAACCTTTCTTCACCGAGTATTAGTTCAGTCTGCCGGGCGCGATATTCTAATATTCTTGCGCCCAAGCTAAAAAACAAAGTGATCCCATTTCATAGAACTGTTCCAAGTACACGACACAGAGAGCTTTTGTCAGCCTCGAGCCTAATGTTGTTAATATAATATAAACAAAGCTCAGGAATGTACGACACTTCCAAGCACCGATCGCGTCGCTACACCACGCTGCTTTAGGTAGGCACGTACAGTTGCCAACAGTAGCTAAATATATTTTTGACTAGGAGAATATTTTATGTAACACTAGCGGTCCGTCCTTGCTTCGCACGGGTAGACATTTTTTTTAATATAGCCTAAGTTACTCAGCGCTATTGTAGCGTTCTAATGGTGAAAAAAAATTTTAAATCGGTTCAGTAGTTTTGAATTTATTCGTTGCAAACATACATACATACAAAAATACAAAGGTTTCCTCTTTATAATATTAGTATAGATAAGCTATATCTTTTGAAAGAATAGCCGCAAACTTTTTTTTCTTTTTCTTTCAGAAGTTAACTGTGAAATGCAATTTGGTGTTTAATTAGATATTGAAAAAGAGGACTTCAAACAGTGGCAAAATTCAAATAATTTCAAGAAGAATATGTAGGCGACCTATCAGTCACCATTAATGATGTCATAGTTTGACTAAATCACTCTTATCTGTAAGCTTTGTTGAAAGGAGGCTATAAAGGACTCGTTTCTTATAATGACGTCAGTTCGTCCCACGTGGTGAAGTAAACCAAACCTTCGCACAGACTGCATCCAACACCATCTACAAGCAAATGATTAGGGACCTAACTACGACAGCTTTAAAGTACAGTTTCTATGGAATGATAAGGCTTCAATTTTGGAGACGAGGCACGCGACCGTTGCGACACCACCGGGCCAAGTACAAAACCGGCTTCACGGTACTGTGTACTTTCGGCTACTACAAATAGAGTTTGTTTGAGATTGTCTAGCGTTAGTCAATAACTAGATGCGAAGATCCGACAGCCTACATGATATTGAGCAACTGCATTTTTATACGACCAAATTAAAAGGTTGCGTTCTCTAGTGAAGCTCGCTTCTCGTCGCGTGATATTTTCAATGTACTGTGTATAGTATGTCATAGCAATGCCGGTGTAGGTGTATTTATTCGGTAACTATTCCAAATGCGCGGGGGCGAAAAGTTTTTGATAAAGAGTCAAAGGCTGTTAGAAGGCTATCAAGACATCCGGTCGGTGTTGCAAAACTATCGGCTAATAAATGGTTTGACATTGTGTGACGCTTACAGTTGAACATTGTTTCATTAAACAACATTAGAACAATAATTAGGTTGTTATTAAAGTGTGCCGGGTTTTAACGGCTTGTACCTTCAATATTAAAATCGTGCTTCTGTTTGTTGTTCAAACCATTTTAGGGGTTTCCGTTAGAAGCAAGCGTGCTCGTGCGGCGCCAGAAACAAACTTTTAAAAATTATTATTTTATTGTATTTGTAAAACATTCCTTTCGCTTTTCGGAAAATGTTGATATTATTATGTCAGTCAAAATGTACTATGATGCAGTTTCAAAATGGCAGCTTGTTATAATTTGAATGTTCCTGTTTTGATGCCAGTGTTTGTGAAAAGAAACATTGACAAAATGTTTGCTTGTGAAACGAACATTTTCTAAAGAATTGTGTGTAAAACATTAAAGAGTCCTTTTTGGGATGCCATCAAAAAGTATATCAATAAATAAATAAATAATAAATGTTTCCCACACTCACACCTATTATCTAGCCCCAAGAAAAGCTTCCTTAAGAAACTTATTATATGGTTAACTAGACAACGGATAAACATACTTAATATACTTAAATACATACTTATTATACATAGGAAACACCCAGACCCGAAACAATTTAGAAAAACAGGTATTTCTAAATTGATCCGACCGGGGATCGAACCCGGGACCTCAGAGATGGCGACACCATGAAAACCGGTGTGCAAGCCACTCGACCAAGGAGGTCGTCAATGAAAGAACGATTGAAATGTAAAGTTTATACGACATAATAACTTTTTATCAAATCTTTAAAAGGTAAACAGAATGTGCAACCATAATAGACATAAAAGGTAAACAATGTTCAACATCTCATTAGTATGGCAAAAGGAAGACCAAAAGAAAGGTAAAACTTAATACCAATATGTATTTATCGTGCCGCTGACATGTGTTGTTATTTTTCATGTATTTACGGAGCTCGTTTCGTAAGCCGGCACGCGTCGCGGCCCACGTAGGTACCGCTTTCTTTGGAAAATTTATAATCCGACCCCCCTCTGACCTCAGCCGATCGGGATTATGGGGGTATGGTGCAAACGATAGCATTTGTTTTGGTTTCAAATTTATTCATACGTTGTATACGACGACGTAGTCGAGTCGACGATCCGTAGCCGATTATTGGCTTGCATGCCGGACTTTGGGCGTCTTTGAGGTTTGAGGTCCCAAGTTCAATTCCTGGTCGGAAACGAATTTTTCGATATTGTGTCGGGTTTGGGTGGTTGTGGTCTTTGTACATGATTTCCGTAAAACGAGTGCTTTAACTACTTACCTTGGGACCCGTACAATGTATAAGATGTTGTCTAATAAGTAGTGGTGCGTAATATACACGTACATATAAACTGGAGATTATATTATATTTAGATAAGATGGTGGTAGCTAGCCAGGCGGACAAACCAGCCTTATATACCACCGACCAAACCGAGTACACAAACATGTACCCCCCGCTGGGACTTGTAGGTCTCCACTCAGCATTTGTTTCAGTGAACCAAAACCACAACGCTGATCTTCCCACTGGTATAATTCCAAAAGTTATTTCACTGATAGAATGAATTTAAATTAAATAAAAAAATATTTCTTTTTAAAATCTAAAGATAGACGATTTTTGGCTGCTTTAAATTCGACATCGACGTGGACAAAGTCGCGGGAATCTGCTAGTATGATATAAAAAGTACACCCATCGCTCCCGCTCCTCCCTTGCGTCGGCTGCGCCTACACAGGTCGCGAGTGTGCTCGCTACGGAGCTTATACCTCGGTCTCGTGGGCCATTGTGCCTACGCGAGTCCAGGGCTGGCAATATTTCAAACGTAAGAAAAGGAATTAAACAGCGAAGTACTTCGATAATAATTTTACCTTACTTTTTAAACAATTGAACCTCGAACAGCTGTTCCTCTAGCATCTCTAGCTGATTCATCTAGCAAATGAGATCACGGGCTTAACCGTGAGGTCATAGAAGTTAGTTAAACTCTTTGGTAGTGGTTAAACCACTGGTCTTAAACCTAAAGCTTCCGTGTTTGATTCGCAGCGGGAGACCAACTTAGTCTGAAAAGCTATAGCTGTTATGATTTTATGTAAATTTATCGCCATCACAACACTGTTAGGTATCATTGTTGTGTTTCGACAATTTTTATCATCTCTTACCATCAGCTTATCTGAAGAATCTCTTATAAAGGTCAAGCATTGGACCTTTCAGTTTCTCTCAAGAAGTCCGCATGACATCTCACATCATGGGGAATATCAATCACTACACATTTATATCATCACTTATTAAAACCTTTATAAATAAAACGAAAAAAAAATGTTGCAATATCTCTCTTACTAGACACTGGCTAAATAAGCAACCGCACAAAGTCATTAAATTAGAAAAAAAAACAATGATACTATCAGAATCAGTTCATCACCAGCTCGTAGGCAGCCCTGCCGAATCACATACATCTGAGCCGCTGACATCTGAATACTACCGGATTTTGAGCGCCGAGTGTAAAGCAACACAACACGAAGTCATTGGTGCGAGCCCAAAATATTGTGCACCGCAATTTATTACGTGCGAGGGTCATGCCAAAAGAAATTATATATTCACACTTTATAATATTTTTGTTTTTTTATCATTATGGCTTATACACGTTTCGATGTCATCGTTTAGACACTTTCAAACTTAACACTATATTGTTGTTTTCTTACCGCACTTGATGCTAAGTGGCAATAAGGTGGCATTTTAGACACTTAGCAAAAAAATTATAATACAACTTTTTACTTTTAAGCCAATTGGTAGGACAGTGGCATCAGAGTTAATCATTGAAAATACGGTCAGCAACTGATTTTTGACTTAAGCAACATTTTTATACAGACCACCTGCTTTCTAGCTGGCATCCACTAAAATTGTTTGTAATTTTTTGGCTATGAAAACTGGTGTCCACACTTGATTTCTGTATCGAACACTGGGGCCACTACGCTGTTAGGTTTACTTTTTTGCTTGTCAAGAATAATTTCTCGTCAGCTGGAACATTATCTTTAGTGACCGCGATTGGCGCTGCTATTTAACTCGGCAAACCAATAAAAACAGTTGCTCGTGATCAAACAAGCTCACCAAAAATAGTGGTACAACGTTTTAGACATTCTTGCAGTTTCAAAGCTCTATAGTTAATCAAAGCATAAACATAAAATTCAAAGAAAAACAATCGAACCTTCTTGGTCTCGAAAAAAGAACAAAACAAAAAAATAAAAATCAAAACTGTTCCATTTTTTAAATTAAAATTAAAAATCTTTGTACGATTAAAGCTTGCCAGTGTCACAAAAAAACTACAACCATTTCCAAGAAACGGCACATGAATGAGTTCGTATATAGGTACCTACCTACCATGAGAGATATAAACGCGCGGTATTTATTTGACCACCCACATGGTAAAGCATGTCCAAAAGTATAAGAATCTACTCTAAACCGATATCTTTGTTTGCGTTTCCTCATATTGACACGGTTAAATTCAGGCACAACGGTACCACTGTCGCGGATCCTTGAAGATATTTCGGCCTTGACTCGACAGATAAGTGTGTTAATATAATCCCAGATACGACAAGGTTGTAGTATTGAGGGTTGCTTTATTGCGCCGCCAATCACCCAAATAGCGTTAAAAAAATAATTGTTGATACAACAACAGTTTTTCGGAATCAAGTCAAGGGCGAATCGTGGTATGCTGCTTCACGTAGCGAGTAGTTGTTATTATGGACGGCTTTATGCAGAACCGGCGAACGGTAACTGTGACAAAAATACGTGAATGAGTTTCGACAGCACTAAGCTTTTATTGGTAATTAAGCCAATACCCATCGATTGTAGTGATGACTTGATTTCAATGATGGAGGCCTTTGCCCAGCAGTGGGACAGTATATAGGGTAGTTACTTATTTACTTAAGCTTTTATTGAGATTGAAAATTATCATTATCATCATTGTCGCCAGCATTTCCACATAAACAATGGTATTTGGTGGCTGGCGAATGCTGGATGAGAGAAGCCGTGGATCGTGATCAGGGGCGTGCACTTGGAGTGGCCTATGTCCAGCAGTGGACTAGAATAGACTGATGATGATGATGATGTATGACATATATTAGAAAAATAAGGCCATATTACATCACGGAAATCAAGTCATATTAATTTTATTATTACGATAAATTCTATTATTAAAGAACTTTCAACGATTAGATTATCGAACAAAAGAAGATAGCAGAATAGAACAGATGAGAATATCAGAAAATGGTAGCGAATGCTGCTGATACTGCAAAGCACTAAACGTAAACTGCTTTTAATAACAACTCAATTTAGTTAAAAAAAAACTATAAAAATTGAACAATATCGAAATTGAAAATTACCTAATCGACAATAATGTTGAAATTAGATAATGGCACTACCAAAAAATTAGGACACTGCAGATGGTAAGCTTTCGGGCAACACTCACTCACATAGACAAGCTCGACTTCTTGGCGGGAAAGTAAAGAGTCATGTCTGCGGTTTTGTTTTATTTTCTAAAATTTGTGCTATGTATGTCGAATATTAATGTGAAATTATGGTGGATTATAAACCGTTAAGTGTTCGTGAGTGTGCATGAGTGTTGGCAAATGAAACAAAACAATGCAACGTCACTTTTCAAATTCTCTCAAGAAGTCCGCCCGAGGACTTAGTAAAGGCTTGTGTTTAAACGCCTACCAAAAATGTATCAATTCTACTACCAATAAATTTCGAAACGCTTACCAAAACGGATAAATGCTCACCAAATTGTGCTACGCTGCGCTTCGCGATTGTCTTGAATTTGTGGACGTGGAATAACAA
Organism: Eudonia mercurella; assembly: GCA_963082485.1. Lineage (NCBI taxonomy): Eukaryota > Metazoa > Arthropoda > Insecta > Lepidoptera > Crambidae > Eudonia > Eudonia mercurella. The sequence goes on from OY720022.1 coordinate 24,224,453, forward strand.
TTGTGGATTCTAACCTATCACGTGACCTACAGGAGTAGGGCAGCTAGTATCCTCAATCATTTGAATAATAGTGTAAAAATTTGGTGAGCAGAGGAAGCAAAAATAATATTTGTACAGTCATTTAATTTATTTGATACTTAGGCTTAGGGTCTAAAAATATTTCTGGTGAGCGTTTACCCCTTAGTAAAGCCCCACATCTTTACTGAGACACTCGAGGGGTTGGGGTATATCATTTCTCACTTCTCATTTCTATTATCATCATCATCATCATCATCATCATCATCAGCTCATTTATGTCCCCACTGCTGGGGCACGAGCCTTCCCTATGGATGGATAGGGAGAACGGGCCATGAACCACCACGCGGGCCCAGTGCGGATTGGTGGTTGTTAACGACTGCCAATGCAGCTGGGACCAACGGCTTAACGTGCCTTCCGAAACACGGAGGAGCTCGAGATGATAAATTTTTGGTCACCCATCCGATGACCGGCCTTTGCGAAAGTTGCTTAACCTCAGCACTCGCAGACCGAGCGCGTTGACCACTGCGCCATCGAGCTCCTCGATTTCTATTATCATTCATCATCATTTGAGAAACGTATAAATTTAGTTTTCGACTGAAGGACTAGTCCTTCATCACTTCATCATTCACATGGATACTAGTCCATGGTCATGAATAAATTAAAAAAAACAAGCTACACGGACATGTATGAAGCTACCTTCTGGGTGCCTAGCGTGAGTTTTGTTTACCATCCGTATTCTTTCGATTACGTTTACGAAAACGAAAATTAGTATGGCATTGAAGCAGCGCCTCCTGGCGACATACGAGAAGAGTTAACATGTTGCCATATAAGTTCTCGATTTCGTTAACGTGATCCAATGGCGAATGAAACTCGCACTTGGCCTGCAGTCTCCTCATTTTGCGGTACTACGTAGTTCCTCTTTAGACTGTTGGTTTAGAAGCAGGGCCAACACGACATTATTACGTTTTATACCGTCATTTTTGTTTGAACGCTAAATATTTGCGCTTTGGCTCATGCGGCGACTTTACTCGATTTTGCGCCAAAACACGTATATTGTATAATACATGTCGAAGTATATGACGACCTCTTTGGTTGAGTGGCTTGCACACCGGTTTTCATGGTGTCGCTATCTCTGAGGTCCCGGGTTCGATACCCGGTCGGATCAATTTAGAAATACCTGTTTTTCTATATTGTTTCGGGTCTGGGTGTTTCCTATGTATAATAAGTATGTATTTAAGTATATTAAGTATGTTTATCCGTTGTCTAGTTAACCATATAACGAGTTTCTTGAGGAAGCTTTTCTTGGGGTGGTGAAAAACTGGTGTGAGTGTGGGAAACATTTATTTATTTACATTTATATATATTTATGTGTTGTTGTATATCAAGTCATACATAAGAGACATGCAATCTTAATAGATTTGATGATATAAAATACTTTGTCTTTGGTTTATGTTAGATATTTTGATCTATCTAAGATATTTGCGTGTGCAGTTCAAGTGTACAGGGCTCGCTTGTTATAATGATTAATACCTGATTTGTTTGATCAAATACAACTAATACCGCTATTTGAATACGCTAAGTAATGTGAGACAACTTCGTTAGATGAGTTTAGTGAACACAAATTTCTTTTAGTTGAATTATTAATACAATATTTTTTTTATTCATACTTTTCAGGGTAACATCACAAACTATGTAAACTATGTATATCTCTATTGATTCATGACTAACAGAGAAAAAATAATTCAAATAATTAATAAAGGATAAAGTGTAATAAATTCATAAGTAAGAAAAGTTACTTCCAAATATCTCTTAGAAGTCCAAATTAAGTTTCTGTAAGTATTTGTCCAACTATAAGTGAAGATCAGGCCCGACCTTCGGCACACGAAGAGATCCTGGTCTCAGTAGCTAATAGACATCAAACTTCCATAGTGTTATAACTTGACTGACGAGCTAAATAGCACAGATTAAAAACAGGGAGAAACATTAAAAATGTGACGCTGCGTGATCTTGTTTTGAGTTTCGAATATTAATTATTACGTCAGAGCCATACTCACGCCTAGCCAGATCGATTTTATTTTTTAAAGCCTCTTGTAGGCTGCGCCCACACTGGCTGTATAGAAAAAAACGTGGGCCAGTAAACAGCATTGATACCGCCAGCATTCTTTCAACCTTATCACAATAGTATATAAGGTTCCAAAAGGCGGTCACAAAGCATTCACATTATATAACTGTAATAGTTTTCAATATGAAACCTACGCAACCCCTCGACAGACTTTTTATTTCGTAATTAACACGAAGGATAGCGGCTTTCGCTTTGCTGATTTAAAAACAACTTAATTTTTGTATGTGCATGCACTTTTGAAGTTTAAACCGGCTCTGTGGTTTAGTGGTTACACCGGTCTAAGATCCAGTGGTCCAGGTCGATTTTAATGCCAAGTACCAGTTAAAGACAAGCCGTAGAAACGAAAAAGATTCTAAGGTTTTTACTAGTGATAGAGCTGGTTCTCTCCGCCTGTCTAGCTAGCAAGATCTCATCTAAGTCGATCGCCAAAAATGTACGAGTAATACTCGCCTGTTGTATTCCGTATTAGAGATAAGATTGCCAGTTCCACAGTGGTTGAGGTCCGTGTAAAGAGCCCTTCCTTCTTCGACCCTTATCGTCACTTACCTACAATCAGGGTTTAGGCTAGGGTTGCCAACCCTATTATATAATATAGTATCCTACTATTTTAGGTGTCTAACTACTATTATTTTAAAAATATATTATAGTAGGCAAAACTACTATACTTTATCAGCAAAGTCGCTAAATTCAGTCTCTTTTATCTAATACGGAACACACAAAATATTTATTTAGGAAATAAAATGAATATTTTCTAAGTATATTTTTTTAATAAATTCAAAAATACATTCTAGGTCTAAAAAAGTCGCAACCCTAGTGTAGGCACCCTGCGAGTGCGGGTTTTGTTTGCCTCGTTTCCGTTAACGAAAACAAGAATTTGAAAGGCGTTGAAGCAGCGCCTCCTAGTGACACACGAGGAAACTTAATTTTTTTTCCCGTTTTCGTTAACGTGATCGAATGGCAAGTAAAGCTCATACATACTAGGCACCAAGGCATGATGAAGGCCAAGCGCTTTCGCGTTAGTGTGTAAAAAAAAGTTTACTTTATTCGTAACCGGGACGAATGACGAGAATGTTAACGAGAGCGTTCACGTTTCGTGAATCGCGATTCCCAGCCCGGCCAGTTCGTTTTCATTCGTTTATTTTAATTATTATCAATCGCGCGTGTTGCGTTTATAGTGAACTGGATTCGAGTCCCAATCTACAGGAAATTGTAATAATATTTATATTATAATAGCTAACGGTTGTAATTTGCTTATTTTAGTTATTTATTTATTTAGCCCAGAGGGAGGACGAAGTAGGTTTATTTAAATAAAAACCTTTTTTTTTTAAAGATTCGCTATCTTTTGTTAGTTTGTGTAGTATTTATGTACAAACTTATTTTTAGATTAATTTGGTTGGTTTTTTTTAATATTGTCATGTTTTATTGTTACAGGTATGTTCCCCACATTCTTGTTGAGACTGCCACTGCAAGTAAGTTTCAATTGTATCAGAAATGGGCACTGAATCGTTTTTCCCTAAAGCTTTATTATTAGTATTGTCTTTTCGTCATACAACGACAAGTTAGCAAAAGTGTTCAATTCATATATGTTTAGATTATTTCTTCTTAGAGATGTAATATAACTAAATTGAAGATAAATACAATTAATAAATATTAAAGTCCAAAATTACGTAATGCCCAATAGATTCAAAGTATGGATCAAAAGCACTATAATGAACACCTACTGATGATTGATATGTCGTAAATATGACCATATTAGTGTGCTTGCCTAAACTTATGTAGGCAGAGCCTTGCGAAAGGCTGCCTACGTCAATTAGCTAGATCTTATGATATCCAATAAGAATTATTAATCGCGTGAATATCTTTGTGCACTTTGTTAAGTTTCTAAAGCCAAGACATCGAGTATGCCTTACGTTTTTCGTAAGTAAACCTTCATGGAATCCAAACATAGCTTTCTGCGAAGGTCGATGCGCATCTGTTTTTTAAAAGAATAGTACTTCAGTTGTGATAACGAGACGCTTGTAACGCCGCCGCCGTGTATACACGCGTCTCGTTTTCTGAATAGTGTGTCGATAGCCTGATTTTAATATGAAGACTATGGGAAAATTGGTACTGAGACACGACTTTCAGTGTTTTATAATAGCTACTAATCGAGGCCCTGGAAAATGTGTGGTTAAGTAAAAAGTGATATGAGAACACAAAAACGCCAAAACGTCATAGGTACTATTTTGTTTTTAAAAGTACCTCCTATAAACATTTATACAGCAATTCTAACTAGCCATAACGATAAGCATCGTTGGAATAATCTCTCTTACCTGTTCTTACCAGGTCACAACATATCGCATATCATAAAAGTGAGGCCATTTTCAACTCAAAATATCAGGTTTTTGATAAAAATCTGGAGATGTTTTGTATTTTATAACACGTGTTTTAAGATACACATCAGGAGGTCCAACAAAAAGTATGGAATTAACCCCCGAAAAGGAGTGATTCAGTGACGCTGGTGGAACTTTGAGCCTGGCCTAAAGTGCGTATAATGTGTCGTCGAGATAGCCAATTAGCATACTAATGATCTTACCTCATTATACACCAACAAGTTTCATATAATAAGCTTATTCAATAACTTTTTATCACCATGAAATAAGCGATTAATAAATTATACATTTAATTATGCAGTGTTCAACTTTTAAGTATTTGGAGTCGATGACATTTCGAGTTAAAATTTATAGGCGGTTTTCTACACGCACTCTATTTTCCATATTATATTTCATATTTATTTATTTGCATATCACATGGTTAAAGAAAAAATAATTACTTAAGTACAGTGTGATCGACAGTTTTACATTTTTACTTTAATAATTTAATATAGGGGTCAATAAAGTTTTACTTTGGAAATTGATAAGGCAGCGGCATCAATTAAATACAACCAGTTTCGTAGCTGTCGTCTTTTAAACTATCAATGAAATCTATGGTATACAACGTGTAACAAAAAGGTGTGGTCAACATGAATAGATCCAAAGTGTATGCCATATAGAAATTGTATGTGTTGTTATTAAGACATAATTATTAACTTCAACTTGTCATGCAATGTTTAATGAGAAGTGATGCACGTCAGGCGCGCATAAGCAAGCAGTCATCATCAGCTCATTTATGTCCCCACGAAGAACGGGCCATGAACCACCACGCGGGCCCAGTGCGGATTGGTAACGACTGCTAATGCAGCCGGGACCAACGGCTTAACGTGCCTTCCGAAGCACGGAGGAGCTCGAGATGATAAATTTTTGGTCACCCATCCGATGACCGGCCTTTGCGAAGGTTGAGGTTACAACACTCGCAGACCGGGTGCGTTAACCACTGCGCCATCGAGCTCCTCTTCGAGCTTCAACTTGCATGCAATGGTTAATGAAATATTTATATATGAGAAGTGATGCGCGTCAGGCGCACATAAGCAAGCAGTAGTGATCATAAATGATGGTACATAAAGGTTACTAAACCACTACTGGGCTTTGATGTGACGTAACAATAGAAATATTACATTAAACATTGCATAACATATTAATGTTAATAATTAGGACTTAGTAACTCTGCATACAAGATCTAGATGGGAAACACTTTGGATCTTCTCATTTTGACCACACCTTTCTGTTACACTTTAAGCCCAGTTTTCGACGCTTATACAACGTGTAACAGGTTAAGCGCACACCCAGAAAGTAGTTTGTTATAAATCGGCTTCTCAATCGATTAAAAATATTTAAAATATAGGTTTTTTTTTCCAAAATTATTAAAACTTATTGAAATTACAGTCACTCCTTCGTTAAATAGTTAAAACAAACGAAAATAAAACGTAAGTCAATGCAATAATGGGATTTTTAAAATGCGGTAGGTCGGTAGGTTAAAGCGCTAATATGCCCATACTGTTTGCCCTCGATGAGTATAACTAATAACTTAAATAAACCAATTTAATTGAATAAAAGTAAAATTATTTTGCATGTTTTTTAATTATAATTAATTATTCTAATTGGGATGTCTGAGGATGTGCGTTCATTTTGTGACATGTTGTATAGCGCGTATATATAGCGTCGAAAACTGGGCTCAAAAGTGTCGAACACCGGTGCCACTACAGCGCTGATGTGGTCCGCAGTTTTTATTATGACAACACCCCGCCAACTGAAGCGTTTATTTGCAGTAACGCCTTAAAAATACTGTTTGCTAGATCATTTATAAGAAAATATTATCAACATTTATTACTTTATCGCCGAACTTAAAATTGTTTCTCTGTTCCACGCCATTTTAGGAGAGACCTACGCTTATTGGTCGCGCCGTTACTAAAATGGCTTTGGCGTTGGTAGCTACAACTAGTGTAATGTTAAAATATAATTTTAAATAATTATTTATTTATTTCAGATTTAATTGGTTGGCATTCAATGTTTTGTTAGTTAAGCAGTTAATAACAATTTGACTTAAAATTATAGTGGCCAGTGCTTGACACAGTTTTCGTCGCTAAAAAATAACTTAGATTTACATTTTGGTCTGTATTAAATCGATAAAGACTAAAATTTGTTGCTGACCCCTATATTTACCCCCTTATTCATAAAAACTATTTAAGCATTATTTAGTTACACAAACGTCATTTTGAATTTGAGAAAAAGAGACAAAACAATGATTAACTAAATTTTGCTTAAATAGTTTTTATGAATAAGGGGGTTAATGTTTAAAGGAACAATATGTCGATTTCTGGTTCCTGTACATGTACTCCACCCAACGTTTCGTCCCAGGTACGATCTTATTGGGGTACTCAATGTGCTCGGTTTGGTTTTATGGCTCGTTTAAATAACAACTGATTAGCTACCAACATCTTTTGTAAGTTTATCACTATACAACAATTTCAGCAGCATCACCACACAAGTTGTCTTAAGAGATAAAATCCTCAGTTCATCAGTGGTTGAAGATTCCGGCTGATTATTGAGGTCGATGAAGAATAAAGCATATTTTCCTATGAATTTAATAGGTCAGGTTTATTAATCGCATACGCTGTAGACTTCTATCAAAGTAGGTATGTTACTTTAATTTTCATATCATATTTCAATTGTACGTATAATCTTGAGCTCCTCCGTGCTTCGAAAGGCTTGGTCCCGGCTGTATTAGCAGTTGTCAACAAGCGCCAATCCGCACTGGGCCCGCGTCGTCGTGGTTTATGATACTCCCTATCCATCGGGAAGCCTCGTGCCCCAGCAGTGGGGACATAAAATAAGCTGATTATCATGATGATTTCAATTGTGTATTTTGAGCACTTTGTGAAAAGGTACCGCCGCGTTCAAGTGTCCGTTTTTCCTTTTGTGATTACTTTAAAAAAGGTCTTTAATCAAAGTACCTACATTAGACGTTTAAAAGCCTCTCTGACCATCGAACCTTCGGCATGTCACGACGGCTCTAATGTCTTTTTCCCGACGCACGGTTACAAACAAGCGCTAAGCTTTAAGATACACTAAAGGCTTCCAACACAGGGTGACCACAAGTTTGAAGAGAAGGAACCCTTCTTTCGCATAACGTCGATTATACTAAAGACACTTAAAATATCGCATTCGACGTATATGATAGTAGCATCTCATAGGTAGTATTTGGTAATTCATAACTGTTATGTATATTATCTTACTTTCAAACTCATTTAATTCATATTAGTTTTGAATAACAGTAAAAAGTCCGTTAAAATAAGATTCGGAAGATAGCATTTTATTTGTAATTTATTTATTTTGTATATTTTTACATCGCGCTGCACACGAACGCACCGGAGAATTTAGTAATATATGGAGACATTTTCGTCCCCAGCAAACCTCAGGGGTTAGCTCATTCGCGATCATCGTGAATGTTCTGAGTACAGGGATTCCTGTAGTTACTACCGCCTCTTAACGCTTGAGAATAGACGTTGCCTTATCGACATGTTATTTCTTTATAAAACATGCAACGGTGATATAGACAGCGCCGACCTTGTAACTAAGGCATTGAATTTATGTGCTCCATCTACCCGAACTAGACATACAAAACTCTTTAGCTGCAAGTTTGCAAGGAGTAATTACGCTCGAAATTCAGTTATAAATCGTCTTCAGAAAACATATACTGAAAAATTTTCTTCAACAAACTTATTCTGTTCCTTATTGAAATCTTTTAAAAATGACATTGGCAATTTATTTTCCACCTCTATGTAAAATAATTATTAGTAAATATATGTTATGTATATTATATTGTGTATTTAATCTGTATATATTATGTAAGTATATTTATATATGTGTATATCCATATTTATGTATTGTATATTAGTGAATTCAATTACCCATCAGGTTGAAAAATGTGTGTCTACTCTTATTTACAAATTTTATAAGTATATACAAAATTTGTTATTTGCTGTATGTTTAAGTATATAAGTTTGTTAATTTAGATTAAATTTAAATATATTAAAATAAAGCAAAATAAAGTATTATAACCACAATGTTCGGTTATAGTAAAGCTAAAACACTATGTGAATTTTCACCAAGCTCTAAAATAAAAACAGTCTAAAGTCCTACTTATTTCGAAACTAAACCCACCCTAGGCACGACAGTAAAAAATGTTGAGAGCATTCGGTTGATTTACAACATTCATTCCTCGTCCGATTTCACGGCTTGACCATACACGCTCCAACGATCTTCCAACTAGAGACACTGTGTTGATGCGACGATAAATTTTATATAAAACACGCAGTCACAGAATCATTTGTGACGCCATTCGATGTGTTCCAATAGCTTTTATTGTTTGAACTACACTAACAGGACTACGTTTGAAGATCAAATGCGTCTTCCATAAGACTTATAAAGCTATTAGTTTTAACGAAAATCGTGTAAAAAGACTACTTTTTGACTAGACTACCAAACAAAAGTTAGTACACTGAGTAACTGAGTATAAGGCTTTTTTCTTCTTCTTATAGATACATTTAAGGTGAAAGAAAGAGGTTAACATAGCTTTAGTGTAATATGGCTTAAAGATTTTATTGTAAACTTAAGTGAGAGCACTATCTTGGTCCTTATAACCAATGCACACACAGTTAAATTTGACTAGTAGCACTTACAGTATCACCTTGCCCAGTTTCTGGATGGTTTACCTTTGAGGATGAATGCATACGCTTTTAAACAAAAAGTTGTCAAACGCATCCTTAATGTACAAGGAAACTAATATCGCTTGATAAATATTCAAAACAGGCCGGATATCGATATCTGCTCCAACTTTTTTATAAAACCTTATAATGTTGAAAACAAAACAGAGCAGAGGTTTATTGGGGTAACTGGCGTTCGAAATTTGAAACGACATAATTCACTTGATATATATGAACAGGATGGTGGGACGTACCATAATAATATTCCAAAATAACTATGACAAACCTTTTAAAGGTGATACGAAGATGTTCTTTTGGACGTTAACATGATTCATTAAAGGACGAGATAAGGTAGAGCGGTGCCTTAAAACACTTCAAAGATAAAACATATTTATGTTCACATAAAACTGTATAAGATGCTTAATAGTGCAGTGACATTAAATGTGTTTAAAGTTCCGATAAAGAATCGTTCCGTCAAAAAGCAGAAAACAAATCACACGCGGAAAACGATGGTATCGTTCGAAACATGAATTTTATATCGCCAAATTTGTCGACCGTCAAATGTTTTTAGGTAATGGTCTCGTATTCTAATCAGGAGCAAGCGCTGCAGCCTCCAACATTCGGTGTGTATCCTCGAAATTCTCTCTGTTCGGACAACCGACAAGATCGTTTACAACCTGTTTACAAAATGGACTTGACTTTTTTTAGTGTTGAGGCGTTATCTGCGTATAAGACTGCTCTGACAATTTTAAGTGCCCCGTCGAGTGGTTGGTTGGTATTTTTTTATGCCTCTCTGGACCTTCAGTCACCCCGTTAATGGGCCGTGTAAAATTATTAATAATTACCACACGTTTTTGGGGACGCAACCTCAGTTGGGACTTTGAATTTCTAACTTATCGCTAGAGTAGTAAATTGTTGTGGGTTAAGTAACATTGTGTGTGATAATTAATAAATAATTATAAATTTATTATAATTATATACTTAATTATAATTCTAGATTTCGATAGGGAAATACTATCCTTTTTGAGCGACAAAAAGAAAAAAATCTTTGTTATTGACATTGTTTTTTTTTTTACTGGAAGATTTATTTTGATATATTTAGGGTCTCTATGAGTGTGCCTACAACGCTACTAACAATATTGTTATACCTATATTTTCTCATAATCTGAAACTATCAGAAAAATCAATACGTATAAAAATTAAAAACCCTATGATATACATGGAATGTTGAATTTTTGCACAGATGTAGACAAGAGACGATTTTTCCAAACACCCTTAGGATCACGGGATACGGTTGTTTATCCGAACGAAGACGCGGGCGGTCGCCACTATACAACAAACCGTCAGAGAAAAGAAGAAATTATGTCAGTTAATTGTAATCTTGGATGGACAAAACACAATCGCATTGATAGTCCACAACTGAGCTTCGACGTAAATAAGAGACTACAGCGCATTGTCCAGCACGCGAGTCTTATGTTAACGTAATAGAGGTCAAATTGCGTTGTAAACTCCAAGCTGTTGTTGTTACCGAAATGTTTCTTTATACGCTTTTAAACGGGCCGTCATTAAAATCACGCGTACCGAATAAATAATTAGGTACACGTGCCCTGAACTAAAATGTTTCGTCTTCATACCGCATTCCTTCGGCTTGTTTTTACGTGATAACACTGGGTATTGAGATGCGAATATTGAGCGGTGAGGCCTGGGGCCTTGTAACGCGTTACACGTACCCAAGGATTTACAAATTACCCGATCCTGTCATATGTAAGTACGTGGATATGGTTTGAAGCGAATGCGAAATGTGGATTTTATAATCGTTTTGTTAAGATTTTAACATTTATTGTGATTCATAAAATATCCGAAAATAACATAGAAGGTATGTTATTTTCGGATATTTTAATTGATAATACACACGGTGCTAAATTGGAAAAAGGGAGGTAGAGCGTGGTAATAGAAAGATTCGGATTGGCCAAAACATGTCGGTAAAATACCGTGCTACTATCTGTTCTATTTCATAATGGAACAGATGCAATTATAGTTTCTATTGTTATCAATAGAAACAACGAAGGTCTCGCAACATCCGTACATCATAATAAAAATAGTTTTCTCACGTATGTTTCTTTTGAGTTGGAAAAAAATTTACAATCGGCACCAACTGCCCTATAAAATATTAGCCAAAACAATTTAATCCACTAAGGTTCACGATCGTAATAAAAGCCTTAAGTGTCAGAACAAAAAACGTATGTTCGTTGGTTGGACGAGACTAAAAACGTGCGCAAAGAAGTAGGTCCGGCTAATAGAAACGAATCACCTCCTCTTTGTCCGTTGGCGAGCTGTTGAGTGGCCAGGCGGCGTTATGGCTTTAAAGTGACCATTGGCTCGCGTGCGTGGACTACCCAATTCCGATGCGAACGCCTTGGAGAATCTAGTTCCCTCCTGAATGAGGTGCTTAGTTAGGGTTCATACATGACGCATATCCGATCCGAACACTCGAAAATCTAGTAGAGAACGGGGATACGTACTATAGTGCTTGATGCCATCCTCTCCAGGAATCCCCTGGCGGAGATTGATTGGATTGATAACATGATGGTTCCATTCAGTGTGAGGTTACGGCGGCCCCAGTATATGTAGTAGACCTGCTAGATGATGGAATAAAGCGGCATGTCGAAGAGTTGCTAAGCTCAAGTGGCAGTGTGAGCAGGGCACATTGCTCGCAGGACTGATGGCCGTTGGGGCGGAACAGTCCTCGAGTGGCGACCGCGTACCGGAAAGCGCAGTGTGGGCAGGCCTCCAACAAGGTGTACCGACGATCTGGTGAAGGTCGCGGGAAGCCGCTGGATGCGAGCAGCACAAAACCAGTCGTTGTGGAGATACTTGGGGGAGGCCTTTGTCCAGCAGTGGACGTCTTTTAGCAGAGATGATGAACTTATTTTGAATATAGTAATAATATGTAAGTAGGTATTATCTATTATTTATTATTTTTAACGAATTCTGGAGTGGAGACCGCGTATCGGCAAATGTAGTGTAGGACGCCCTCAGACTAGGTGGAGCGACGATCTTCGCAAGGTGGCTGGCAAGAGCTGGATGTGAGTAGCCGCGGATCGTGCTCAGTGGCGTGCACTTGGAGAGGCCTATATCCAGCAGGTAGGCTGATGATGATCATGATGATGACGATTATTATTATTATTATTTTTTCCTTTAGTTGATGGCTTCGTGCGATCAGCACATTTAGCCAGTGTCAAAGTAATGTTTCTTACAAGTAATACATAAATAAACAATATTTCCTTCCTGTCTTTTATGATGATGATGAATGATAATAGAATGATAATAGAATGAGAAATGAGAAATGATATACCCCCAACCCCTCGAGTATCTCAGTAAAGATGTGGGGCTTTACTAAATAAATAATACTTAGATGCTTTGATATTTAATTGTTTAAGTAGTCTACATTGTGTCCCACTGCTGGGCAAAAGCCTCCCCTCTGGGTCTCCACTCGTCTCTTTCCTGGGTCCCTCATACCAACCCAGTAAAAAAGTGGTTAAGCCCCCCCCCCCCCCCCATCTCCGTTTTTGGCCTGCCACTTCTATTGTTATTGATATTATTACATATAGTTCTGAAATATTTTTTAAGCGTCTAATAATAATAATAAATAAATGTTTCTCCGAAGAATTGTTTCTCTGAATTTTTACCATTGCTTACATATTTATTCAGCCTATTTCTATAGACCAGTATGTTGTTGTTATAACCTAAATAAAGAGTCTATTTAATCTGTCATCACAAGTCAAACTCAACAGCAACTTATCATTCTTAACAATATTTAAAAATATACTAGAACGCAATCAATAAAGCAAAGGCACGCAAGGTGGCGTCGCTCGTGCAACTGTCCGTGAACTGCCGATGCCGCGGCGCACACATCAATTGTGAGCCGTACCAACCAGCCTTTATACCCACTAGCAGTCTCATATAACCGCGATAATTAGTTTTCGGCTCTTCGCCAGTCACGAATGGTACATTCCAACGAAACGCCAACTCATCTCAAGGCTTATCTCGGTAATATACAGGCGAGTTTTTATGTAAGCACCATTCCTCTCCGAATCGGTTTCCGAGAGAGCTAGCTTAACAGTTCCGTTAACATAGCCGGCAAGAATGTTACCGAGATAACGCAAAGCGACTGCAACAATAAACCTTTTACGGAGCAATCGCAAATTTGGCAACTCTGCTATACATTATGTTGAAAAACGTGGAGACAACACGAAAAATGCTAGGAATTTCTCCTGAGAATTTTTGAACATGTGATAAGAAAAACAACGCATCATTCAAGTAAACGATTATAATTTTTTGCTGGACGGTCTGACGAATCTCGACTTTTGAAATAAAAGGGAAATTTTATTGCCAACCCCTCATATTTAGAAATGTTTTCTTCAAATTAGTCCGACATCTACCGCAACTTGGACGGCGTTCACCAGAAACATTTTTTCTTCGTGCTCCTTAATTGGGCTTAAAATCCAAAGCTCTTCCAAAGGAATTCTCTCGACGCCAACATATTTATCTGCAAACTTCATATGAACATCACACCGTTCGCTGAACATCAACGGGATGGAAGTCACGGAGGCCAGTAGACCAAATCTTCCGTATTTCTTCAACTCTTTCATCAAAACTTCCCACGGGTACACTTCATTAGCATTGATTCCCATATCCTTTAAATAATATTCCAGGCTGCTATAGTACACTTTGATAGCATTTATGTAATCGTCTTTTTTAATGCATAGATTACTGCACAGAGTTAGGAAGTAAGACAAATCACTAACCAATGATGCGCATCTGTATAACTGGAAGTCGATAGCAACAGCTCTTTCCTTTGAACAGAGAAAATTGGGAATCCACGCGTCTCCGTGATTCAAAACAGGATGCTCTCCTTGGTACGTGGTCAAATCCACGAGCTGGTCATAAATGTTATCAGTTAACGCCATAAACTTTTTATAATAAATACTGTCGGTGCCTTCATATTCACTCAAAACTTTTATATTAATGGCGATGGCATTCTTCAAATACTGAGCGTACCACTCACGATTAAAGTTGTTGTAATACAACTCCGGAAGATTATTTATTATAGTCGAAAACTCTTGTGGCTTTTTAAATTTTAATACTATAGAAGCAGCGTGCATATGAGCTAATGTTTTCAGAGTTAAGTCTCGTTCTAATATTGTTGGCTTAACCGAAATTGATGCATAATTCTTTTCGGATAAATCTTCCATCAATATGTAATCGTCGTCATCTCCCGTATGGTGTGAATAGCATGTTGGGACATAATCTTGGATGGTTTCTTTGGCACCTGTCGATTTTTGCACTTCAACGATCAAGGGAAGGACTTCTGTTAAGAAGAAAGCTTCTCGATGGAAATACAAAGCACATCGTAAGCTTTTCCTTAGTAAGGGGTCTTTGACCAGTCCTTTGGCAATAAAAAAAGCTTCGTGTTCGAAGCCCTTGACCTGGAGTCTGTACACAGCACTAATGAGGCCCTCACCTGCAGCAGCAGCTGGACTCACAGTTATCGACTTGACATTATCGTTACTCTTAGTTTTCACTTTGAAATATTTATCTATCACATCTTCAGTCAATCTTGTTGATATACAGCCAAGTGTTAGTCCCGCCATAATTTCAATGTGACTATTGTCTAAATAAATTTACATTAACTTATATATACGAGTGAAATCAATATTTGCTTGCAAACCTGTTATCTATACTAATATTATAAAAAGGAAACCTTTGTATGTATGTTTGTATGTTTGCAACGAATGAACTCAAAAACTATTGGACCGATTTAAAAAATTATTACACTATTAGAATGCTGCATTAGTGCTGAGTAACATAGGCTTATTAAAAAAATAAAAGAAATGCGGTACGAAGTCCGCCGGGTCAGCAAGTCTTAAATATTGGTGTGAATAAATAGTGTGATGAGTGGGTGTCTGGTGTTTTAATGTGACTTTGTAATACCGAATTGTTTGTATTGTATGATATGGTTGATTTTAATAAAGTTGAATGTTAAATTAAACAACACTATCACCATTTGTCATTTTCATATAAAGAAGGAGATAAATAATGTTATGTTTTATCTATCTATCTCTTTTCTTATTCCTATTTTTTTTCATTTGTCGTAGACACCAAAAAAATCTCAGATCTAATCGAAATATCGACTCAAGGCTGGCCAAACCCAGGCCCGTTGGGCCACGAAGTGGCCCGCCAAGGCATATGAATTTGCCGGCAGCACTTCGGTCGGCCAGCTAGCCGGCGCGGCGCGCAATGGCACTGCTTCCACTTCATTGGTCGGTTGGAATGAAAATATACCTGCCCGAGCGTTACCGATCCGCGTCGTTCGGGTATTGTCACTACTTCGCGACATATGTTCAAGTGCACTGAATTGCTAATTCGTTTGGTGACACCTTTCCAAAACAATCATTTTATTTTACTTACTTTCATTTCATTCAAAAATCGTAAGTATGTAGTTTTACAAGTAAACTTTATGGTTTTAGTATGGCTCTCAGCAAACCTAATACGAGTACATCAAGAATAAAGATAACCCTCGGACGTTTCACGTAGAATGGGAACAAAGTACCTTTTCACCGAAAGCAAAGCCCGCAAACCTGTTTGTCTCATTTGCTCAGCAACTGTAGCTGTTGGTAAAAAATATAATTTAGAGCGACATTTTAAGCAAAACCATGCGATATTCGACAAAGAGTATTTTTTTTATATAAGAAGGAGGCAAACGAGCAGGCGAGTCACCTGATGGAGAGTAATCACCGCCACCCATAGACACCCGCAAAACCAGAGGAATCGCAGACGCGTTGCCGGCATTTAAATCTATTAATGTATCCACTGGGTTCAACTTTAAGAACAGATTTTATAAAGTAAAAAAGAAAGAACTATTTTCACAGCAAAATATTTTTGTAAAACGACACGAAGAACTGGAAGCCATGGTCAAAACATCGTATGAAATATACTCTATAAATATACTCAATAAATATACTCTTGGTTAAAAAGAAAAAGCCGTTTTCTGATGGGGAAATTATCAAACAGAGTTTATCAATGTTTGCGCAGCCAGTAATGAGGCGATTAGAAGATATGTCAACAGACATTAACAGTCAAATTACAGAGTTTGTAACTAAATGTAGATATTTTTCACTTGCATTCGACGAAACCTGCGATTTAGCGGTATGGTGCAGTTAGCTGTTTTTATACGCTGCCGCTGTATTGATGACATTTTCAATATATTTCAAGATATATTGGACCTCTGTCAACTGGAAAAATACAACCACAGGAAAGGATATATTCATGAAACTCAAAGATTGCGTTGAGGGTAAGAACCTCAACTGGGATAAATGCAATTCGGTTTGCACTAATGGAGCACCTGCGATGATGGAGAAAACCAATGGCGCTGTTGTGGCTTTGCTGCAAAATCACATCGGTCGACAATTGTTTTCTTATCACTGTATTATCCATCAAGAAGCTTTGTGCGCTAAAGACATGCTGTTCGAGGATGTGATTGACCCAATAGTACGCTGCATTAATTTCATACGTGCGCACTTAACCGCCGACAATTCAGAACGTTGTTTGAAGAAGAAATAAAAGAATATGGCGAATTACATCTTTATTGCGCTGTTCGCTGGTTATCCAAGGGCGAAATGTTGAAACATTTTTATAATTTGAGGGAACGTGTTCTGGAATTTCTGGAAGAAAAAGAAGCATTGCCGGTAGATAGAGCTCTGCTTGAAAATTCATTATGGCTGTGCAATCTAGCATTTTTAGTTGATACGTTTAAGTACCCTAATGTGCTGAACCTTAAATTGCAAGGAAAAGATTGTTCTCTTCCAACAATGTTCAACCTGATCAATGGTTTCAAAGGGAAGTTGGACTTGTTTGCTGCAAACTTAGAGAGAAATAAAGTCGACCATTTTTCCACACTTGCAAGTGTAAAAGAAGAATTAAATATCACTGCCCTTGATATCCTAAAATACATATCAAAAATAAAGTGTTTAAAAGAGTCTTTTGAAAATAGATTCCAGGATTTTTAATCGGACAAGATAAATATTCAGCTGTTTATAAATCCATTTACCATCAGTTCTACTGACCTGCTCGAATATCCTGTAAATATTCAGCTCAAAGTGACAGATCTTCATAACCACACTGCCCTGAAACAAATTTTCTACGAAAATATATCTCCAGAGCAGCTAACAGAAAGTTTTGCAAGTTTTTGGAAAAACGTTTCCAGTGAAGATTTCCCAACATTGCGCGACTTTGCTATGCAAATTTTAAGCAGGTTTGGTTCCACCTATGTGTGTAAAAAAAAACATTTTCAACAAATTTCAAAAAATCTAAAATAAATATCGCACATCTCTCACTGCAAAACACATCGGAATTGATTGTACTATCAACATCAGACTTGAAACCAAATATCGACAAATTAATATCAGAAAAACCTCTCCACAGCTCACATTAAATAGAAATAATGATGTTATTATATACTAACTTAATGTTATTTACAAATAAAGTAAATTAAAGCATATTTTGTCTTTTTGTGTATAATATGGTATTTGTATAATATACTTTTCGTGTATAAAACCTTACGAATATGGTATTTTGCCCGGCGCCGCGCCGCAGTCCATGAAATTTTGCCCACCTGGAAAATCTATTGGCCAGCCTTGGTCTCGACTAAACTGTGCTTTATATTATTTAATATATTTAAAAAAAAGTTTTCTTCTTTATATTTTGTTGAACAAGCAGAAATGGTATCATTTATTTATAATGTAACGATATCGGGATAAAAGTTTAAAGTTCAAGGTACTTTATTGCATTCATGTTGTACATACATATACAGGTGTATAAAAAAAAAAGAAAAAAAAGATCCTGTGTGTTAATCCAGGTTATAAACTATCTGTATGCCAAATTTCATCCAAATCTATCCATCCGTTGCAGCGTGAAGAAGCAACAAATATACACACATACACACAAACTTTCGCATTTATAATATTAGTGTGATTTATAATTTATAATTATAATTCTCGAGTACTAGAAATAATAATATAGTTTAGTAAATATTAACTTCTGATAACGCATCACGTTATCAATACTGCCTCCCAAGCTCCATGCAAACAATATTCCATTGCTATTCCAAATAGATGATATTTGTTTGTTGTACCTATCTCGAGCGCGTTTGTTTAGTGCGGGGCATTTATAAATAGTCCAACCTACCGTGCAGTAAGCGATTGTAACTATTACCTGTTTGTATTTGTATCAAAATCCTATAAGCCAAAGTCAAAGTCAAAGTCAAAAACTTTGATAAAGTAGCGCACTTTGTAATAATAGCATCGTCCCTTATACTCGTAATATTAATAAAGTAAACTAATAAAAAGTCACTTACGACTTAATCATGATAATATTAGATAGCGGAAGCTTTACTCGTGCTGAAAATTTTACTATTTTAATTTCATCTGTGACTATATAATCAGATGAACTATTCTCCAAAAATCTGAATTTGAATTCAACTTAGTGGCTAACTTACTTCGAAGACGAACTAGCTCGCTTCTTCTTGTAATGTGCAGAGTGTGAGTTTATTTCAACATGCAATTCCGTTAACGACATCGAGAATTCGTGTGAATGAGGGAGTGGAAAGAGGTGAGTTGCAATTTTGCCATACAAACTCTCGTTCTCATTAACGTGATCGAATGGCAAATACCTGAAAGTCGAACTAGGCACTCAGGCTTTAGGTATGTATCAGATAGAACTATCGAGTTCTACTTTCACTATTTGAACGGTCGGACTAAATGGTTTCCAAACTTGATCACTAGATGGCACTGCTTTTTTAAACAAACAAAAGTCTTACAAATTGTGTTTAAGTCAGAGTTTTAGTATGTACATGTTTCTTACATAAAGAGATAACGCGTTTGCCTTTGGTTCGTTATATGTCACTTAAGAATATTGGCTACAGAAGATAATCTATCTAAAAAGTTATCTACAACGATCTAGCAACTACCAAATTGAACATCCACACAACACATTAGAATTTATAATAAATATTATTGTAAGTACTAAAAAGTCTACTGTCAGTCACGAACCTCATTGCACCTATTTACTTTATCGATATCGATTTTATTTAATGTCAGGTTGGAACGTCCTTAATAGGTCGTACAATGTAATCATAATGGAGATGCGGAGTACCCTAAGGACATGCGTAGGGCTGATGGCTCTGTGGGAGTCACGGACGGCGCCGCATCGTGCCCGCTATCTGCAAAACTACGTCTAGATTATGGGAACAAAGGCCTCGTGCTACAGATTCCTTCTTTTTATCTAGATAATGACGGGGGAGTTGTGTCGACATCGATATCGACATTTTGAATGCAGGAATAATAACAACGCTTGTTTTGTAGTCGATGCTTGGGATATAAAAACGTTGTTAGAACGTGTGTGCAGTAAGTACCTACGTCCCAATGACGAATTAGTTCTATTTCACCGCAACTATTCATATCCACATATATATCAATTTTAAAAAAATACTGGTCGTTTGTAAGCGCATCACTTGAGAATGGCTGAACGGATTAAGATGAAATTTTGGAAATATTACTTAATTTCCCGGACTAGAACAAAGAATACTTTTATCCTGGTAGCAGGGTCTTGTGACAAAATGCTGATAAAAATGAAAAGCGACATTTATGTACTAGTAACCTCATAATTATGAAAGTCGAAGCTACGAGCTATCGATTTTAAATGCAGAAATAATCGACACTTGTAACATAGAAACGTTTAAATGAGCTAAATGATATAAATACAAAAAAAAATGCGGCGCAAAATGAATTTGTAAATGGTCATCCATTGTTACAAACGTACATTTGTACGAGTAATCTTTAGTTTTAATAAAAAGGTACGGTACCGACATTATTACCTTTTCTCCTTTACCGTACTTTTTTTAAATTTTAATATGTGTTTTCCAAAAGTCTCCAGATAAATTAAAAACTATTCATTTGCGATGTTCACAATGTAAAAAAGGTTGCAGCATTTTAAAAAAGCAAACCTTGTTTACGGCATTGCCCGAAATAATCGTTTTGACTGATACGTACCTAGAGGAAGTCGATGACGCAGTGGTCTGCGAGTGCTGAGGTTATACAACTTTCACAAAGGCCGGTCATCGGATAGGTGATCAAAAATTTATCATCTCGAGCTCCTCCGAGTTATGGCTGGTTTCATATCTGTGTGGACCGCCCGTCCGGGCTCCCGGAGCGGAGACACAATATAAGGCGCTTTGGCGTTGTACGGACTTTACCCAGAGCGAATCACTACACCGCGTCGCTGTGAAACGATGTCCTTTGAAGCCAGCCTAAGCCGTTGGTCCCGGCTGCGTTAGCAGTCGTTAATAACCACCAATCCGCACTGGGCCCGCGTGGTGGTTTATGGCCCGTTCTCCCTATCCATCCATCCATAGGGATCCATAGGGAAGGCTCGTGTTTCAGCAGTGGGACATAAATAAGCTGTTGATGATGATGATGATACGTAGAAAGGATGGGACGATAGAAAAGAAAATGTATCGATATAGTCTGCCTATCTCTTCCCATCCCTAGCACGAGTGTTTTTATCGTGATTACCTGTTGTAAGGGAGCGGGCAGTAAAAATAATTCGACATTAACCACTATGCGAGCGAATCACTATCAATCCTGTATTGTGCAATATCTACGGAGCTGACCACTCTAGAGATTTCATTTGAAATAAGACGACTATAGCTTAAGAGTCTAACTATCCTAACTGATTTTTTTTTCTTTACCTAACAAAGGCTAAAACAATCAACCCGATTTATTTTTGCAGTCCATTTTTAATGCGTGCTGCAAACCAAATAGACAATAAGAAATAAAAAACTCCACATAACAATATACAACTTTTTATACACAGAAATAAAAAAACAATATGAAGTAGGTAGGTGCCTGTTTGCAACAATCGATATATCGGGTACTTCCGATTTGGACAACTTTCCGTTTAGTAACCCTAAAAAAATACCTAAACAAAAGTAGCGTTTTGTAAACTTTTTATATTTCATACGTTTAGCCGCGTTTGGACAACTTTTCATATTTCATACATTTAGTCGCGTTTGGACAACGTATAATTCGAGTAGGTAAAAGAAATCTAACACATCAATAAAATCTGTATTGGCATCGGGTCATATTTTACTACAAGATGTTGTTTTACTAGCTGAATTGAGCCAGAACGAATTAAATTACTAAAACATTATAATAATATAACAATAGGTGATCGACTTCAAACATTTACAGTAAAATAACACAGTTCAAATGTTATCTTTTAATAATTAAAAACCTTAAGTTACGTAAGTCATATACTTACTGCCATTGTTTATAATTATAAAAGAACATGAATTTTATTGCTTTGAATTGAAACAACACTTACGAATCTACTCGCGTTTACTTTAAACATTGATTTAATTGAATTATATAAATATATAATAGTTTGTATAAATATATAAAAAATACAGTTAAGTAAAGTTTGTTTAGTTATTACGTTCAAATAAAGTTTCATTTGAACATCACACACTGTACGTACGTATTTATCAACTATTAATTGAATCTACTCGCGTTTACTTTAAACATTCGTTTAATTGAATTATATTAGTTTGTATAAATATATAAAAAAATTAAGTTAAGCAAAGTTTATTTAGTTATTACGTTCAAATAAAGTTTCATTTGAACATCACACACTGTATGTACGTATTTTTCAACTATTAATTAAATTTTTGAATTACACTTATCTTACTTCTTTAAAAATTATTTTTGATAATTTTATACATTGCTTTAGTTTTACCACATACGCTATATTCATAATACTAATAAAGCAATAAAAAATTATTAAAATCACTTATTCGAAATACTTAGATAATGATCAGATGTAAAGCAGGTGCTTAAGCTCCGCTTTTATAATTAAATCTAAGTTTACTGATTTTGCTAATCAATAACTATAGATACTGGTAATAAAATATGAATTATGGGGATATTTACTATAAACTACATGCTATACTGATCACATTATTGTACAACAAAAACAAGAAGCGAACTAAATTGTAGCACTTGTAGCTACTTATTCTTTATGTTAGCTCATATTACTGCATTCGCATGCAAAATCTTACATCACCTCAGCCAAAAGACGTCCACTGCTGGACAAAGGCCTCCCGCAAAGATGTCCACAACGACCGGTTTTGTGCTGCTCGCATCCAGCGGCTTCCCGCGGCCTTCACCAGATCGTCGGTCCGCCTTTTTGGAGGCCTGCCCACACTGCGCTGCCCGGTAATTTTAACAGACCATAAAATATTAATTGAACATTGTAATTATCATTAAAGTTATGAACTATCTTATTCAAAGCTTCTGTGTTGAGTTCGACGAGACACTTACTATACCTAAAATTCTGTACCTCAATATACATATTGAGTTTCATAGCACTGCTTCTCATTAAGCTATTCGACAGTTTTGTGTATTTTTTGCCAACTTGTTTTGGAAAAGATATTGCAAATTTATTAATGAAGAAGTTTTTTGTAACTTTTGGAGCTGAGTATACTATACACAATTATTATTAAAAAAATGGTTGTCCAAACGCAACTAAATGTATGAAATATATAAAGATTACGAAACGCTACTTTTGTGTAGATATTTTATTAGGGTTACGAAACGGGAAGTTGTCCAAACGGGAAGTACCCGATATATCGAAGATGGTCTTTCGATTTAGTAGTACTTTACTTGTATGTTTATTTTTATTATTAAACACATTGTGATAGGTAACCTTTTTAAAAAAAATATAGAGAAAAATGGATGTTCATGTTTGAAATGTATCAGAATAGTACTCTATTTCCAGATTAAAGTGGCGTTGTTGGTTTTATATATTATAACATTGATTTTATTTGTTTGGTACTTAGATTAACTTTTGTACTAGCACAGCATACAGCTACAGCCTCAGGCAAATCTTTGTTCTTTAAGTTTTCTAAAAGATAATCGTCTTTTTTCAAATGCATGTCAGTCTCGTTATACAAACAAAGATGAAGATAAAAGAAAAGAAACATTTTATTGACCTGCACAACACATAACCATAAAACATACAAACAGCAATGCCTATGCAAATTATCAATTTAAAAAAACTGATATTGTAGTTATTCCGTGATTTTGTCAAAGCCGTTGTAGGTATGCCAATTGCCACTAAGTGCAATCAGCTTCGAAATTATCTGAGCGTTCAAACATACCAAAAATATCTGAACATTTGATAAAAATCAACCTTATCTCCAGACGTAGAAATTCATTTTTATTTGTTGTTTGAGAACAAATGACATTGAATGAAAGTACATCTTTCACGTATTGGGGTAAGAGTGATTTTTGTCAAACGTTCAGATATTTTTGGTAGGTTTGAACACTCAACGAACTTTCATCAACATCATTCAGTGCCATCCTCATACTGAAGTTTGGAGATCAGTATACATACAAAATTTTCTGAGATCCCATATAGCTTGTTTTAATTGGCGATAAGTCCAGTCCACTTTTTGATCTCGTCCAGCCATTTGTGTCGCGGACGTCCCGGAGCTCTAACGAACTTTACATACTACAAAAGAAACAATTAAATATCGTAAAGGTCTTTGGACAAGTTTCCAAACGTTTTCCATACAATTTAAGACTAGTAGTTGTGGAATAACAAACAAAGATTCCAACACAGCTGCCGCGGTCACCTACGTATGACTACCCAGGATATTCACAGGAAATCGACTTTTATGTAGTTACATAAATAAGATAAATGGGATTTTTTTCTAAGTAATTTACATAAATAACGACAAACACATATCCTCTTGCGTTCACGGATGCACTTCGCAAAATCGTCACCTAACAACCTAGACTGCGCATTATAATTTGCGATATTGACATAAAAAAACTTCAGTAATCACGATAATTTTAGGTGACGTTTCGTGTCGTAATATAAATTACCTAACAAAAAACCACTCGAAGCCATTTATTATTATTTGTAGCTTCCTGCTACTGGTGTTCCCGCCATTTAATTAGTAACAAACTGCCTAACAAGCAATAAAACATGCAGATTATTGAAAGGAATAACAATAAAAAGGTGTAATAAGAATCAAAATGGCCGATGTTACCTGCGCCTGCGCGCCACTCGAGTGGTTTTTTTTTCTGGAGGACCGAGCCCCGGCGTCCAAAAGATAAAAGCCTGTTGTAGACACGAGTAAGACAAAAGCAGACCATGTTGTAGTTTTATTTTTGATTTTAATCCGTTTTCTTGGCTGGACGGTGTGGCATAGCCAAGTTTTTACTGCGAGATTTATAACTTTCGTCGCAGCAACGGCGCTGCGTCGATCATCCGCGGTGCGGTTTTGGTGACAAGTTTTGCACCTCCTTATATGCACCTCCTATATATGTACATGACAGACAACTTTATGGCTATCCGTGCAGAGTTCCATTTGGCTTGAACGAGTAAAAGTGCATTACATTATGCACTGGCATACCTTGCTTTGCGGTATAATGTAGGCAACGTAGGTACGTTACGTACACCATAAGATTTACATGATAATCAAATGGAAATCCGATCAATAAAATATTGTTATTACAGAGAAGCGTAGCCACGGATCACAACGGCTAGCACGCTCACTATGACAATGATGGAATATAATTGCAAATATCCCTGCGACAATTATCATATTTTATTGGTATTACGTATGTGCAGACCTGCAATGTCGACTTCTATGTCTAATTAATAACACAAACAGGCACGGTCAACAATATTATTTATGATCAATATTTTCCTGTTACATGTCTAGGTAGCCTTATTTTAATCTAAACGCTCTTATTGAGAAAACTTAACAAAGCACTAAATCAATAATCTACTAAAACTATTTTGAACTATTTTAGCAAAATGTTTTCATTGATAACTTTGAAAATGTGTCTTAGTATACGCTACTATAATCAAAAAGGTATAATGACATTATTTAACAATACTTTATTTACGACTATACAAAAAACATGATTAAACTCCTTGGAATTACTGCAAAGGCCGGTCTACGCAATTAGTACGAACTGGGAAACGATCACACAGCCTAAACCACCGTTTAGGACATCTCAAAAAACTTACGACTCTTCGAGTATAAGGAGGCTCGCTCCCACAGAGAAGCGCTGCTCGGATTCCCCCCGCGAACACAAAAAAGCCTCCTTTGTCAGTCTCGCCTCGTGTGAATACAGCCGGTCGTTTTGTTCCCGTTTGTCAAAAGTGCATCTGTCGTCATCATTATAATTTCAGAACTGAAGGTAGGTACGCCTTTTATCTTTGACGTGCGATCGTCGACGGGTTGGCAGCCGACGTTTGATGCAGATGATCTCTTGAGGCGGCTAAAAATTAACAAAAAATTTTTACGGTAATCAATTAAGAATTAAATACTTTTCATATCATCCCTTTTTATTTAAGCGCATCAGACAGCATTTGATTACAATCCCGAGTTATGTTAAGAAGTGAACTGCGGTGGTATATGTACATTGTTACCCATGCAGAAAAAGCTTATTCACTCAAGCCTAGAAAGGCCTCTAGTTCTGGGTACACTTAGGTATACTAGTAGTTTCAAAGCAATGCCAATGTATCATCAGTTGATCGATGCGTTTGCTTACCTTACCTTACATTACCGTTTGGTAATGAGGATAATTTCGCTTCATTGTAATGAAAACTGCCCGAAGCTCGTTTGCATTATTCGATATTATGAAAAGCTGAACTGTATAATCAAGCAGCCTCCGGGGTCTGGCCTTAGACTCCATACTTCACATGTCTCAAATTACCATGAGAATCGTACCCTGCATTCGTATGCGACTGGATGCATATCTGAAACGCATACCTAGCGATCTCAGCATAACAATGTAGCCTCTCATTTCTTTTGTCAAAAAATGCAAACGCTAATTTTAGATATTCCCACTTTGTGTATTAAGACGCCTCAGTGCAACGCGTCGACACTAATATTTTTTTCTAACTATATCTCTCATGTCATGCCACATTGTCGTCGCAACTATTACTATAGACTCTTCATAATAGAATGTACACACCTTCTTTCTAATCGACCTGTAATAATCAGTAATCTACCTTCTTTTTATAACTGTCTGTTCCCTCTTACCAAACAAAGCAGACTATTCAAACAACTGACAGACAAAAAGCTACTCCGCCTGTAAGTAACAAATTAAATACACCAAAAATAATCAAGATCTTGTAATTATAGCAGCACAAAACAGCAATAACAAAACATCGTTTCCGAGACAAAGGGAATGATCGGCATCCGATACCATCGATACCAGCATCGAGTTATGATAGATTGATATCAAGAAAATGAGAATCGACTGAGTGACTTATCGATTTGATTAAAGCGAGCAGTTGGGGGTGGCAGTTGCCTCGAAAATTTCTCGGCGTTTCGGACGTTTGAACATAAATATTCTTTATTTTTAACTACATATTGTTTAACCGTCTAAACTTGAGTGTTACACAAAAACATACTTTATTAACACACAGATTGAGTCAATAACGCGTTGTTTAGAGTATGGAGGCTGTATATCACGGAATGGGAATCACCAACAACCCCGTCTCAGTGGGGTACAAGCCGCGGCTCAAGAATGCGTTTTTTATTACAACATTTATAATCTGCCGCAATTATTAACAGTTTCTACGCTTAGTAAAAACGATCAGAAACATTATTTTTAATGTCTCTAGGTGGAAGCGCCATTCGTTGCCTTCATATTGGTCGGTATGTTTTCTGTCAGAGATACTAGAGGCATAGGAATGTTTAAAGTTTGATTGCGTCGACTTTTATTAAAATAATTGGGAACAACGCATAAAATATATGAAATAGTACGTAGTTACGTACGTAGCACTTTCATTTCGATTAATGTAAAAGTCGAAGTTAGTTGTACAGTTAAAACACTATATACAAATCATCTAGGTAATTGCGACGATTACGTGGTCTTGCTTTAAATTCATCGACACATTAATCACTATGTAAAAATCTTGTCATCAATGTTGTTAATTAAATCACATATTTATTTTACGAGCCATATCCTTTAAACTGAGTTTTACATTTAAGTATTAAAAGGTTGTGAATAATGTTTGTACAGCCACCGAGAGCGCAGGTTCTTTTGAATATATCTTTTTTTGAAAATATTTATAGGTATCTTATCTTATTTTTATCTTTTCTATATCTATCCTTTGGGGAGGCCTTTGTCCAGCAGTGGACGTCATTTGACTGAGATGATGATAGGTATCTGTGATCATCATCCGATCATGGCATCTTCGAAAGAACCTTCTTATATTCATATCTTTTCTGGTGATGCTATTTTCAATTATACAGATAATCCAGATTTGAATAACTCAATAACTCTATAATGATAATAAATCCACTGCATCGTTTAAATTCAACTAACCAAACATTCTACTTATTAATTATAACCACTTGAAATAATAACAATTAAAAAAGGATCAACATCGTATTGTCACACTCGGATGCGAATCTTCGCATTGTTTAGTTGATACTTGGAGTACCTTGCGTGGCGGCTGCGTCGGTGGCTACCTGCCCAACAAAAGGTGGAATCAAAGCTCTATTGTGGGCACAATGCAGTCAAGTGCCTTACCCTACCAGCCTTTTGTTTGCTCCGACACTCGTCTGGCCGACGTTGGAGCCGGGATTAGTGATATGTAGTTTTTGACGACCGTTTGATAATGACGCAAAGGGAATGGCGTTAGGAGAACGTTAGGCAATTTTTCGAAGAGAATAATATTAGTTACAGTTTTAAGCTTTCCTGTTTAGAGCTCGAGGGCGAAGTGGTTAACGCGCCCGGTCTGCGAGTGCTTAGGTTAAAAAACTCGCAAAGGCCGGTCATCGGATAGGTGACTAAATATTAATCATCTCGAGCTCCTCCGTGCTTCGGAAGACACGTAAAGCTGTTGGTCCCGGCTGCTTTAGCAGTCGTTAACATCCACCCATCCGCACTGGGCCCGCGTGGTGGTTTATGGCCCGTTCTCCCTATCCATCCATAGGGAAAACTCGTGCCCCAGCAGTGGGGACATAAAATGAGTTGATGATGATGATGAAGTGTTTATTAATGAATTTTTTTTAAGAGTTAATCGCAAACTGCTTAGTATAGTTGATTCATTTGTGATTCGTTAAGGGTGCGCCGTGTGACAAGTGTCATAAATTTTATTTGAAATGTCTTCGTCCATATTAAAATTTATTTGATGCCGCGCGGCAATACTAATTTTGTATGAGGAATTTAACGTGTTAATTTGAAAAATAATAATTAAAAAAAACCGCTAGATAAATCGAAAATGTGAGACAGACGATTTGTAGTTTAGACCATTAGTGATTGTTTAGACAAAATCAGAGGTACAATAATTTAGATAAACTATAAGATCTCAACTAAACGCCGCCACTCGTTTTCATGATTTTTGCCCAACTTTATATGATATTCCGTGCTTCGGAAGGCACGTAAAGCCGTTGGTCCCGGCTGCATTAGCAGTCGTTAACAACCGCCAATCCGCACTGGGCCCGCGTGGTGGTTTATGGCCCGTTCTCCCTATCCATCCATAGGGAAGGTTCGTGCCCCAGCAGTGGGGACATCAAATGAGCTGATGATGATATGATATTGTAGAAAAAACTATAGTGTGTTGTGAATTTACGGGTCGGACTAATTGTAAACACGTTCCCTTTGATACTAAATATATATTTTGTTTATTTAATACGATAGTATTTTCAATTATGTCAACTTAACCGTGCCTGCATTTTTGTGCATTTATTGGTCGACGCACCCTTAATTGACCATAGTCAGTACAATTTAACCGCCTCTGTGGTCTAGTGGATATCTAAGACCACCGCTCTCAGACCGAGAGGTCAGTTCGATTCCCAGCCGAGGGTACTGTGTGAGGGTGTGTGTGTTTGTGCGTGTATATTGTTTGTGTACCCGGTTTGGTTAGAGGTAGGGCATGTTGGTCCGCCTGGAAAAAAAATTAAAGTGCCTTACATTTCACGTATTCGTGTAAATATATATTTCGAGGTAAATCATCTATATACATATAATGACTTGTCCTGACTGATTCATCATCGCCGAGCCGAAACCGCTGAAGGTAATTAGATGAAATTTAGTCTATAAGTAGGTTAATTGAATGACGTAACCAGCCACTAAGAAAGGATTTTACGGAAATCATACCCTAAAGGGGTCAAATAGGGGGTGAAGTTTGCATGAAAGTCCGTCAGTTTTTAAGTAAAACACATGAAAATTGGTATTTGGCTTTTTGAAAAGAAATAAAAATTATGTGTCTCAGGAAATTGGTTTATTTTTCTTGTAAGGAGTAAGGAATTCGTTTTTTTGGGCAAACCAATATATTTAAAGAAAGAAGAATAAAAATGAATAATTTAAAAGATTTTTAGATTTTTCAATAAAAATAAAGAATGACGTGTTTTAGCATATTTGGAAAAACTTCCCCTAAAGAGGTGAAATAGGGGTTTAAAGTTTGTATGGAAATCTGTCATTATAAAAGCTAAATCTTTCGGTATTTGGCCTGGTTAGAAATTATGAAGTGTTCCAAAATTATCCCTATATACACTTTTACCTTAAAAAAGTTTTGCTTTTATTAAAAACAGTTACAGGTCGTGTACCCCACGTGAGCAAAGCCGCGAACAACAGCTAGTATAAATATACAAAAGTTCAACCGAATGTTTGTAGTGTTTTGCCAGTTTTTACGTTACTTTTTTTTAAAATTGTAAAACTTATGTTGCTATGCTTGATGATTCGCTGAGTCTATTGAATTGGGAATAGTGTAGGTTTTTATGACGATGTAAAAAAGGAGAAAAGCTCTTGAGAACTCATTATTAGCTAGTTTGTTATACTCGTAGTAGGTACAAGGTAATTTTAAACAACTCAACTTCGATAACGCAGGATAATTCAAAGTCTGAATGTAAAAAATATTCGACTACTTTTGAACTCAAAATTTTAATGATTATAATAATTTACGTTGTATGGATGAATAATGACTACATTTTTCTTGTAGCAGCACTGATTACTACGAATATTCATGACCAGCTTATTTTGTGTTTTCACAGCGCGGGTACGAGCCTTCCCTTTAGAAAGATAGGGAGAACGGGCCATAAACCACCAAGCAGGCCCAGTGCGGATTGGTGGTTGTTAACGACTGCTAATGCAGCCGGGACCAACGGCTCAACGTGCCTTCTGAAGCACGGAGGAGCTCGAGATGATAAATTTTTGGTCACCCATCCGATGACCGGCCTTCGGGCGCGTTAACCACTGCGCCATCGAGCCATCCTGTTACGATTATTTATTAAGAGAAACCAACCTACGTACATAACGCCTTCATATTGTTTTGTCATGTTTTTCACGTTATATTTTTATATTTACTGTTGTTTTCACAAAGAGTTAATAAAGTACTTGCCATTATTGCTTCCGTGGAAACGTTTGCTTCCTTCCTAATTCCTGGATTCAGCTATAGATTACAGTTATTACGACTGATTCGAGATGTAACCAGATCAGGGCAGGAATTAAAACAACATTAGTATTCCACACAGGATATTTTTAAGTACACGGCATTTGTTAGGTGGCCGTGAAGAGATGTTCTATGGAATAACAAATACTCACATAGATATTTATTATTATCATCGATAATCGATTGCTTATTTTTCTATTTATTCACTAGCCTTTAGTCCGGAACCTCATTTGAGTAGGTACCTTAATTTTCACTGCTTAAAAGGAAAAGTTTCTAGAAATCTCATCTTATATAGCCTTCTTTATGTTATAAACATCTTTCATTTGTTTTATATTTATTTCTTACGGGTAAGCACAGTGCCTCGACTGATGGTAAGGCCAATGGTGGAAGCGGACTTCACCTGGAACCCTCAACTACTGAGACCTAGCTATGCAGCCGCTGCAGATGTAAACAAAGAACCTTCACGCTTACATATATACTATTTCATCTCCACCTTTATATTTAGTTTATTGACATGTTCTGTCGGCTTGAACCGTGGCGTAGGTGGGTTGAGCAGGTCAGCATTCGGCTAATATGAATTCACATTGAAGTCGTACGATAAGTAACTTTATGTTGAACGAATAAAGCTCAACTTGACAGCATGTAAATTTTGGCCAGTAATAACTATTGGAGAACTGGAAATGTTTAAATAGCTCTTGTCGATGATGGTTTTAATTCGAAGGTATTACTTCACTTTACTTCGTCTTGTTGGTTGATTTAATTGTATGTACTTCCAGATTAATTTCTTCCGCTTATATATTCGCTGTTATTTTTATACTTATGCATAGGCAATCGAGTTGTTTTTAATATTATAGGAAAACGACGTTATATATTATGTTAATCCTTACGAATTCTACGTATAAAGTTGCAAGTATATTACATAGATAACTTTAACCTTTAGCTATCCAGCCGGTCAATTTGTCTCGCAACGAACAGTTCAAATACACAGCCTCCGATGGAGGAATGCAAGTTATCCCATACTAGGTAACCCACAACCTATAAAACATAACTTTACAGTTACACTATTGGTGATATACATCGCCGTCTTTCAACATGCCTTCTCGTAGCCGCTCAACTGTAACACGCAATGGTTGTTAAGCAGGCAGTTAATTTTAGAACGGACCAAAGTGGCATGGTATAGGCCACAAGTTTACTTTCCTATGGAGTTCAACGTGCCAATACTATGCAGTATGCACACACTTTATCTGGAAGGAGCAAATAACGCGACCTAATTACGCAATTGCTATAAGAATTAATAAAATCTCTATTGAAAAAAATAAACAATCGTTATGTAATGGAAACTGTCGCCGATATGATGTCAATAATACTTGTTGTTACTATATACTATAATAAGTCGAGTGGTTTTTAAATATTTGTAGTAGTTGTGAAATTGTTTGTTGCTATCTGAAGTATAAATGACAATACTTAATTTTTTTTATAATTTTTTTACTTTTCAATTTAATTTAATATTTTCACTGTATTTTATATAAATAGTTAATTCGACAATACTTAAGATAGCAACGAAAATTAGAAGCTGTATAATGTAGAGTGCGGGTTTTATTCACCATTGGATCACGTTAAAAGTAACAAGAATGTTGTATGGCGTTGAAGCAGCGCTTTCTCGGTACCTAGTGCGAGAAGTATTTGACATTCGAATTCGTTTATAAAATCTAAATTTTGTAGTAGCGTCTCTGATGGGATGACAAATGAGCAATTATGACATAAAAAAATATATTTCTCGTTAACGTTATCGAGTTGTGAAAAAACTCGCACAAGATATTCTGACCAATTTTTCCTAGTGAAATATGTTACGCATGGATATAACAGGGCTTTCGTCCGACAAACGTTCAAATAAAAAAACATCAAAGCATCACTATAATAAAAAACTGTGCTGAACCCGATATAACCAATTAAGGAAACATGGGTCCTAATAACTACATAAGTTAAGGTCCGTTTTCAATCATTTAATTACTTTAAAGATAATCATCATAATTCATCTGCAATAAAAAGTTTTATAGCAAAATATATCTTACGGTTATAAAAAATACACGCTTTTTTAAATGATGTGTCTCGAGGCATAATTCCACCAATAATACTAAAAGACTTTTATACCACAAGTTTATCTTTCCCGTTTATTTGTTTTTAAATAATTATTTAGTAAACACATAATGTTCCAACTAATTAATATTCATGAGTGAATGTGAATGGTTTGTTCAAAGAATTACCGTTAACCTAAAACCAAACTTTATTATATATGCCTGATAGCAAAGAGAATAAATTTTGGAAAATTATCGGAGTTTTTATTTTTATAACGGCTACAGAAAAGTATTTTAATCTTTATCTTCATTTGCTTTTACATTCCACAAAAACATGTAAAGCAACTATTCGCAAACCTTACTCAAGGTTAGACTGCGGTAGATAGAGTCACAGCTGACTCGCTGACGTTTCGGACACATTATATTCGGACAGCGTCCGAATTGACACTTTTTAATTTTATTATTTTTTCACTGACGATTCGGACACCAATAAAAATAGCTGCTTTGGGGGATAAAAATGAGCTGATGACGATGATGATGATGATAGATAATAAGTACACTAGATATACAACTTTGGTTTCTCAAGTACTTACTTACCCAAATTCTTTAAGAAATAACGAAATAAAATATGAAGGGTTACCTGCACTTACCTCCATGCTTTCAACGTTAGGAGAAATTAAACACTTAACACAAAAAAACATTGATAAGTCCCATACAAACGCGACATCGTCAAAAACAATACAGGCCAAAAGTCACACTTTGACTCCTTTTAACCCCGGCTGAGTACGAGTGGGTTATTGTATTGAAAATAAGCTTTAAACACCGAAACTTTAAGTCTATTTTGGAATGGCAACACCAGCTTGTAACTTAAACATGAGACGTCGCGACAGCCCGTCAAGTTTTTCCCTCCATTTCCCTATAGAACGTATGCGCTGTGCCGGAGAAAACAATAAGCAAATGTACCAACCACGTAGTCGCCAGCATAAATACAATACTATGGACAAAGCGACAATAACAACTGCACCAGAAATGTATTCAGGATGCCTAGTTAGAGTTCATTCCTTCTGAAAACCTCCTGAGTTTCTTAAGAGTTCTTCTCAATCAAAAATCCGAACTAAATTTGACTTTATTATTATTTGGATTTTATTTATTTAGTTTTGACATCTGCCTGCTGCCTGCCTGTGAAGACTAATATTATACTAGCTGACCGGCGGACTTCGTACCGCTTTGACAATTTCCATGACAACAAAACAAACAAAATGTTGACAGTTTCCATGACAACAAAACAAACAAATCATTCGTCCGCTTAAGAAAATCCGTATCCCATGATGGACCCCTACAGCAGCGCCACCTACCGGCTCCAATTAAAAATCTTAACCATTCTCGAATCCACTTGAACACATACAGAAAATTTCATCCACATCGGTCTAGCCGTTTAGAAGGAGTTCAATAACATACACACGCACAGAAGATTTATATATACAACGTGTAACAGAAAGGTGTGGTCAAAATGAAAAGATCCAAAGTGTATCCGATCTAGATCTTATACGCAGAGTTACTAAGACATAATTATTAACTTTAATTTGTTGTGCCAATTTAATTAAATATTTTTATTGTGACGTCACATCAAAATAAATAAGTTACAGCCCTAGTGGTTTAGTAACTTCTGTGTACATACATTTGTGATCACTGTTGCTTGCTTATGCGCGCCGGACGCGCATGACTTCACTAATATAAGTATTTAATTTACGATTGCATGACAAATTAAAGTTAATAAGTCTTTGTAACACCACATAAAACATCTAAATGGGATACACTTTGGATCTTTTCATTTTGACCACACCTTTGTGTTACACGTTGTATAAAGATAATGATTTGACTTTGACTTTGTATTTGCATTGAAGCAGCGTCGAAGTCTTACAAATCTCGCTTTCGTTAACGTGATTGAATCGCAAATAAAATCTTCTGTCTCCACAATTGCAGTTAAATTATTCTCGTAGCATACTTCAAAGGTGGCAAATGTTGTTGCAAATATTGTTGGAAACAAATTATAAATTGAAAAAAGACAAAGTGTTGAAAAAATTCCACGAGCGGTATTCGAACCCGCACCCCATGACATGCCGGGTCAGGTGCACTACCAACTATGCTGTCGTGGCTCAATCCAACTCGCCGAAATTAATCCCCTCGTGGAATTATTTCAACACTTTGTCTTTTTTCAATTTGTAATTTGTTCCCAACAGTGTTTGCGTAAAATTATATGTAAATATTCATAACTAAATGATTTTAAATTTTGTTTTTCTTTAATGTTGAATCCTTATAACTCTGCAAGAGAACTGATTTGAAATCCATCTAAAAAGCTAGGCCTATTATTAACGGGATAGCCCATTACTAATAAATCAAAACCAAAATCTTTATTGCTAACTAAGTGTATAAAAAGTGTTACATTTTTTAAAGAAACATAAAACTTGTCGCCCTTTTTGGACACGGCAATTTAATATAGAGCTCCCAAATTATTTTTATACTTAAAAGCTATAAATAACATCTTAAGTCTAAAAGTAAAAAAAAAAATAAAACAATAACATAATTAAATTAAATAATTAAATAATCGTCATATCAAGACTATTTTTATTTTATTTATTTATTTTTAAATAGTAGATAAGTAAATAGCCTATATTCTGTCCCAGTGGTGGGTAGAGCCCTTCATCTTTGACATCAAGTCATCGCTACAATTAATGAGTGTTGCTGTTGGCTTAATCTCGGCATCTTGCGAGTCATATATATACTATTCATAAAAATGTAAAGTTTGTGACTTTGTTTAACTACTTGTCTAATTCTAAATATTCTTTCACTAACAGAATTATACATTCCTTGCGGATAATGTAGGCATAATGATAAAAAAAATGGTTTTTAGAAATACGAAATTAACGTGGACGAATTTGCGAGCAAAGTAATAGTTACCTACTAATAATCTTACATAAATATGACAGTTGATAACTTTAAAATCGCAATCCCAACGCGTAATTTATGCAAACAAACGATAAGTATTCGATTGATTTTGAAAATTTAAACTTTGACGTTCCTACTAAGCCAATAACGGTTATATTTGACGCTCCAACTTCGAACCAATGAAACCAACAACTATAAGATCCTATCGAAAATTACGAAAACACCAGTCATACTGGCTAAATTAAAAACATCATATCTCATCAGCATAGCACCAAACATTTAATTGCGTCCGTATATTAGATCAGGTCGCTAGAAAAGGTCCGAGTGCCACAAAAACAGTTTTAGGTATATTTTTTAAGAGTTCAATTATTTGTCGGTACGGGCACGGGCGTACAATGCTTAGTTATTAAACTTTTGTAACGTGGCTTTTTCTGAACAGCTCTGGCGCATACCTGCGTCCTTTTCGACGTTTACCTGTGCTTGAGAGAGGGCAGCGGTGAGCCATAGTCTTAATTTGTTATAGACATGGTAACTATGTAAATTATTTTTTGACTAAAACTTAGTTTGTACAAAACATTACTTATGATATAGGAAAAAATATAATATTGTTTTTCTTGAATTTAAATCAAATAAATAAGTATAAAACAACAACTGTTAACGGTCAAGCTGCATGAACGATGTCTATTGCATTTACCTATATTTAGCTTTGTTTAAGCACGTCCAATAAAAGGTGAAGTATCAGTTTTTTTATCATATTTTTTTATATTTACGGGTAAGCACAGTGCCTTGATCTCACCTCTAAATGATGATAAGGCCATTTGGTGGAAGCGCACTTCACACGGGATCCTCAACTACTGAGGCACGGGCTATCTTATCTCTAACTGCCGGAACACAACAATGCTACAAACATTGATGTTATGGCGACATATTTAGATAAGATGGTGTTAGCTAGCCAGGCGGACAAACAAGCCCTACCACCAACCAAACCGAGTACACAAACTTGTCCCCCCCGCTGAGAATCGAACCCGGGACCTCTGGGTCTAAACCGGTGGTATTAACCAGTAGACCACAGAGGCGGTTAAAATTAATAAATGTACATATAATTAAATTTCAATTATATTATTCAGATCTAAAATATTTATTGGATTCAGCCTAGGTTCTAAACTGAATCTACTCGATACTAAAATGCTACGACGAATAAGACCGACTCAGCATATATTGCAGCTTCAAGAAACTTCATCATTTCATCTAACACAGTCCGTTCTTTATTTATCAAAGCACGTAACAAAGTTTTCCCGCTCAAACTTAAAAAAGAAGCCATGTCTCCCGCCAGATAAGGCTGTGGGTTGCGCGGGCGCAACGCGAGCCTCAAACCGGGCGGACCAGTACACGATGGAAGCCAGTGTCGGACGGTTGTGTCTCGAGACCCGCGAGTGATGTCGCAGCATGGTCGCTGCGCGTGCCTTCCTCTGGTGCCTGTGCGTGCTCGCAATCGCGCCCTGCACGCCCGCCGCGCGCTCCCACAACTCCCACAAGCACCACCCAGCCTTACCGGCCAGACACAAGCCAAAGCATTCGGAATTTGTTAAAGGAAAGAGTAAGTGCGCCTACTCAGTGCAGTGACAGTTTCTTAATTACCAAATATTAGTGATTAAGTGTATACTAACAGGTACAACAACCGATTAGCTAGCCGAGCTTATCTCGACGTCGACGTTACTTAACGTGGTCGGAGAGCTTCTCGCTCGCAAGCTGCGTTATCGCGACACGCCCGCCTTGAAACAATTAAATCTCACATTGTATGTGACAACGTTTCCGTGCGCGAAAGGGACGCGCAAGCGCAACAATATTCTTTGAGAAGAAAGCCCGATCGAGAACTGGTAAGGTGTATGCTTTGTGAAACGATCGACTTTCATGGCGTCTGCTCTACGGTTGCAGTTTCCTTTGTAGTACCTTTCCAATTCAAATCTGGGCATTGTAAACATTATCTCTAGAAGAAAATCAAAGATTTTTAAACACAACTTAATCGGTAGTATCGGTCAGTTTGTTTCGACGTAATTCGAACGACTACGTTGTTTGCGTGCCAACGGTGTGTAATAAACACGCTTTGTATATATTTTGTTGTTTAAACAAATTAATTACACAACTTGTTCGACCCAATTTGTTATATTACTACTGCGAAAAAATACTTTA
Source organism: Eudonia mercurella (assembly GCA_963082485.1). Lineage (NCBI taxonomy): Eukaryota > Metazoa > Arthropoda > Insecta > Lepidoptera > Crambidae > Eudonia > Eudonia mercurella. The sequence continues at coordinate 24,262,470 of OY720022.1, forward strand.
TGTAGGTAGGAATTATTTCGAGTTTGATTTGCATATGTGTACAAAGTTCATTGTTTGTTTTGCTTAACGACATTTTTTTCTACTCAAAACTATTGAGGAAGCAAACACCTACGAGTATAATGTGTTTACAATCTAATATTTATACAGGACGAAATGGGACATTTCGTTTAGAATTTCAGATTAGGTTACCTTTATTTGTGCATTGTCAAGGGCCAAGACACAGTAATACGCTTAAAAGGTTTACTGCGTATACACGATATTTTAAAGATATTTTCCAGTTTTGTAGAATAAAGTAGTGTGATGTATGTTAAACTTTTGAAAACATACTTTATATGACAAATAGGCTATCTGACACTTATCAGGAAGATGTAAAACTGGATTTTTATATTGAATAATCTCTTGATATTGTGTGGGAGACTTCACATAATGGCGCACCTATTGCGTGTGTATTTTAGGGTTAACACAATATAAAAAAAAAAATTAATAACTGCCATTTCCATCAGTCTTTATTGGTATCATTTGTAACCCACTGTTGATATCTCTAAATGAGACGTTTTAATTTGTATATGTCCCTTTGATAAAGAACCATATTCAAACAAACAAAAGAACAATACGGCCATGAAGAAAAATATTAAATACTTTTTGTTAGTTTTATTTTGGAGTTTTTCTATCAACTGTTAACGATTTTTTGTTTTTCGTTGCACCTTGTTTGTTGTCATTGAGCTGCTGTTTATCTTGGTATGTTCTCTTGATTGTCTATTTTCGTTATTCTTTTTTACTTATTGATTTTCTCTTTCCTTTTGTACAGTTTCAGTATTATTTTATTGACGCCTCCGTTATTATAATAGTGTTGAAGTAACCTATTTGGTCAACTGCACTAAGATACCACTTGTATAAGTTTCCTAACTCTACAATGTCATATAATGATAAAAACTATACGTTTGTCTCCTTGTTCAAGAATCCCGCGGAAACTGCAAGGTAAATTTTAATAAAACTTGACATATTATATCAAAATTTAAATGCCAAAGGTCAGTTCTAAGTTTAAAAAAGCTAGGTAGTACAAAAATAGGTGATCATTTATCAAAAAACTACAAAAAAACAAATCTAGGAATACACTTAGAGAAACTACATAGAAATAAACTTTGCGTATTTTTTTATTTATTTCAATGACATAGAAATAGGGACACGGTATTGAATAGAAAGTATCGATACTGTACTCATGAGTAGTATCGAAAGAAAAGTATCGTACTCATAAAAGTATCGAGACAAAAGTATCGATACTTCAAAGTATCGAGTACTTTTCTTAGGGCCTATGCCTATGCCTATTGAGCATACGTCAGTCAGGAGGAGGACGTCAATGCCAGTCAGCAGCAACTAACATCAACAAAAAAATTACCTTGACGGATTAAGTTTAAGGTGTTTCTTTAAATGTTTATGCATGTTTGACGTTATTTCCTGAAGTTTTTTTGATTTTGAAACATGTCTTGCATTTAACTTCGTATTGATTAACTTTGACAAAATACTGCCAAAGTTCACTTTTACTAGGCGGCATTCTTCTAATGACTGCAATATTGATAGACAACGCAGAATAATAATGAGTACTTTTAAATTACGATTTATTAAATAAAATAATAGTCAAGCACAATAATGATCAACCGCATAACCGCATTGATATATCAGAAAAACAAAACATAAAAGGAACACGAAGAATAAATAAAGCAATAATATTAAAAAACAAACAACGAACGGCGAACAAGTGAGTGATTGTTAGTGAAATGAATTAAATAAAGGAAAGGAATGATAATTGATGAACTGTTAACGGAACGAAAGATTTCGAACTTAACTAATATTGTAACAACTCATGTATACTTATGGAAAGCAATAAATGATTGAATTGAATTGAATTGAATTAACTTAATGTAATGTTGTAGAAGGTTCATCACAATTGACTAGGGCCGTAGGCCAAGTTTTAAGTGAGTAATTTCTAAGATTAATTATCGAATTAATTACGATACGATACCTGTCAAAAAGTACTCATTGAGTAAAAGTATCGAACACAAAGTATCGAGTACAAAAGTATCGGTATCGAAAACAAAAGTACTCGATACCACAAAGTATCGATACTTTTTTCGTGTCCCTACATAGAAAGTGTTTTAATTGTAAAACGGTATAGAAAGTTCGCTAGGAATGAAAAAGTTAATAAAACTTGATTATTTTGACAAAATTAAACATATATGAGTGCGTAAACTTTACAATACAGAAGCTTATTTACGCGAAAGAACTCCCGCGCACGTCTAGTACACCACCCCCACGACCCGGACAATCAGCGCCGAGGTCCTGCGCCCTCGGGTTATTCCACTCTCGATCCAAACCAAACTCCTCGGAGAATCTTGCAGGGGACAATAGCAAAGCGTGATGCCACAGTAAGTAAACTAGTAAAGTAAACAGTCTATAATTGTCCCACTGCTGGGCAAAGGCCTCCATCATTGAAATCAAGTCATCACTACAATTGATCACAAACCCGGGCCATACATCGAAAAATCCGAAATACATTTTACCCGACCTGGGAATTGAATCCGAGACTTTCGTGTATCGGGCCGAGCGCTCTGCCACTCGGCAACCGAGGCGTGATGCCATTCCCTCTAGAAATCCTCCGACGTTGTTTCGATCACACGATTTAAATAACCCTTTATGGAAAGGCCACAAGAAACCAACATCAATTTCTTATCATAAATTTTTTAAGTATGCCATACATGTTCGTTGCCTAAATTGTTAAACAAAACTTAACATCGTATGTATATTGTGCGATTATTATAGAATTCCTCACGTACAATGCGTAGGCTTTCAAAGCGCCATTGTTTTTGTTATAAATTATATGTATCACGCATTGTGCGAGTCGAAGAATCAAATGACCGGATACTATGCTTTTGGAAGTTCATAATGTCGATGTATATGTGTTAATTTTACGTTGTAACTTCAGAAACGAGACTTTTGTGAAAAATTAAATTCAGTAGCAATTACTATACATTGATACTTGGGCTAACTTTGGCATCCTTAGTTGCTACTTAGTTATAATTAGAAGGAACGGATATTTGTGAATCAATATACTATTTTATGTACACAACATATCAATAAATCAATTGTTTTCAATTAAATCGTTAAAATGTCTATATTGTTCATCTTTCACCTTAAATGTAATTTTAAAATGCCTATTGATGTCGTTGGAGCAATAACCGGAAAAAGTACGCGAACTAAAAACAAAGTTTCGTTTAACATACCTCTAGACGTGATCAAAACAAAGTGCATAAGTCATGCCGAGTCTGGTTGGTCTTTTAGTCTCCATCTTTTAATATGACGTACTTATTGCGCTCGGAGATTGAGGAGCTCGATGGCGCAGTGGTTAACGCGCCCGGTCTGCGAGTGCTGAGGTTAAGGAACTTTCGCAAAGGCCGGTCATCGGATGGGTGACCAAAAATTTATAATCTCGAGCTCCTCCGTGCTTTGGAAGGCACGTAAAGCCGTTGGTCCCGGCTGCATTAGCAGTCGTTAACAACCATCAATCCACACTGGGCCCGTTCTCCCTATTCCATTTAAAGGGAAGGCTCGTGCCCCAGCTGTGGGGACGTATATGAGCTGGTGACGAGGTGATGTGATGCTAGAATGTAATGTAACACATATCTATACATAGTATAAAATAAAGTCCCGGTAAGGACGGGCTAATCTCAGGAACCACTGCACGAATTTTGATGCGGTTTTTTTATAATAAATGCTCTATTAGGGCAGGGATGGGGAAACTTTTTCCTTCGCGTGACTATATTTACTAACAAAATCTATTGCGAGCCAGGCTATTGAATTTTTGGCTGTATTTTTCATTATATAAATACATTTATTTGTAAAAAAAATAAAAAAATTCGGAACAATAGAAACAGAGAAGAAACATAACTTATCTTACTACTATTAAACTACTACTACTACTACTACTACTAGTTACTTTCTATTAAAGAAAAAAAAGCAAAAGAAACATAACTTAATTAAAGACAAAATAAAACCTAAATAAAAAATATTATTAATATTTTTATTGAAATAAACATTTAGATAGGTATGTATTTTCTGAAACACACACGCACAAAAATTTTTGTTTCATGGTCGCAGGCCGGACTTTAATCATTCACGGGCCGGAGATTGCCCATCCCTGATCTAGGGTGATTTCCGTATACAAAACAACACGAGCGAAGTCGGGCCGGGTCGCTAGTTATATATAAATTGTAACTTTCTACAATCCTTCTTCTTATGCACTTTTACTATGCCAAATCTCACACACCTTTGTGCACAGTTTTCTAAAAGTGGGGTAAAAAGCTTTTTAATCACGTTTTAATATATACTAGTGGTCGCCCAGTGTCGAAATTCGACCGTATTTATTAAGGCTACGCCGATTGTATCCTAAGCAATGAAAAAATTAAAAAAGATAGAATGTGAGTTTGGTTTGGCATTGACAGATTTCGGCCGCTCCTCTTCCAATTTTGAAATTTTTGAAAAGAGTATATATTTTATGCGTGTGTGTCAAATACATATGCGTGTGTGTCAAACACATGGTAGTGTGTGTAATGTTTGTTTTAATGATTTAAAGTATTTTTTATGCGTAATTTTAAAAAAATATTAACATTATGCAATCCTTCTCTATATAAGCCATAAGTGTGCGAAATTTCATACTCCTCCGTCCGCGCAATTTTCGTAAAAAAGTGTACAATGTTTTTGCTTCACGTATTAATATATAGATTATCATTATTATTAGTTGAAGGCGAAAGTAGAGGTGATAACGTGGTGCCAAACGATTTGCGGCGTCGTGCATGTCAACCTCCGAATGTGATGAGTCTTCTCATTTGTTTTGCCTTTCACTTCAGCATTCTCAGCTTTAGTTAAGTGATTCTTAGAAATTGGTGTTATTGTGTCCTCACCAGCTCATTTTATGTCCCCACTACTGGGACACGAGCCTTCCTTATGGATGGATAGTAAAAACATTTTTTACTACTAAAATGTTTTACATATTATGTCATTAATGTTTACTCGTTAAACCAATTGTCAGTAGATTTCTATTTCATTAAAAGCCTGAATATATTAGTGCAAGAAACACGAAAATTATAGTAGTCCTCTCGTGTTTGCGAAATCATATAATATGTATATCGGATATATGTACATGTCATATATGGTATGTTAATAGATTAGCTTGTTTGGAATGCTGAAGAAACCATATCTGCCTTACAGCTTGCTTAGAAACAGGTTTCGGCGCATAAGTGGCTGGTTCGAAACGGTACCTAAAGTAGTTGGAACCAAATAAATTTGTGTTGCCCACATTAGCATTCATGATATAACATAGTCATAACTAAAACGAAAAACCTACTAGTGTATTGCGCATCTGAATGTGCGCTTAAACATTTACATGTAATTGACCAAATTGACATTTAACACGAATGCATTAAGAATAGAAATTACGTTAAATATCCTATCGATTTTACGCTTAACATAAGTATGTCAGAAGTTAAACAAGATGTTTAATTTTTTTTAGTATACATTCATTATTAAAAAATCTCTTTCAGATTTAATTAGATTTTTTAAATGATAGTGTTTTGTTTACTGTTACATTCACAGCAGCGTTTACAAGATGTGTCACGTAAACGTATTGCAATAACAAATTGTCACAGACACATTCCCTCTAAGGCTATCACCAAGAATAATAATTGGTCTCACCTAATTAATTTAAATGTTAACTTTAAAACTTATACTCGCAACACCATTTCATTTACATACCTAATACCAACATATTACCAACTATATTTTAAATAAGATGATAACTTTTTAAGATTGTCATTCCGGAAAATATATGAACGTATGTATATTGTATGTATATCGTATATATATTAATGAACGTATGTATATCGTATGTATATTAATGTATTGGCATCGTGTTCGATTGGTAAATAGTATTTGTTGTAAATAGTTTGCTTTGCGTAGTATATCTTAATTACTAAAAGTTTCATATTCACATTTCTTTTTACTTTTTATTTTTAAGTGCTAATTGTTGCACTGAAGCTGAATTAAATATTTACAAAATACAGTGAAAATATTAAATGCCTACCCGACCCAGCCAGGAATCGAACCTGGGTTTTTTTAGTTGGTAGTTGCCAAGAAAACTGCACATTTTATTTCACTAGCTTCACTTAAAACATTAAGTGATGATAAAACATTACCTGCAAGATGTAAAAACAAAACAACCTCATTGATGTACGAAAACGTAAAAAAAAGATAGATAAAAATAAAAACTTCGTTGATGTTATCGGTGCAATTACCTAAGTAACTTAAGCTTAAGTAAACAAATTACTTGACAAGTAACTAATCATGATTGTTAAAACAACAGACTAATGGACCTACTTGACTATTGAGTTACTTAGTTCGTTAGTTTAGTCATCTCGTTCCCAGGGCCGTAGCGAGGGGGGAGGGGGGGGGGCATGGTGGGGCAATGCCCTACCTTAAAACTAAATACCTTAATAATCAGAAAGTAAAGCAGAATTAAGACTTACAACCATAATATATAGGGTGTAACAAAATTCCCTTAAATGCCGAAGGGGGGTCATTCCAACCATCAATCTGAACAACTTTTACTATGGCACCAACTTCGAAATCGCAGTTTAAGGGAATGTTACATCCTGTATATCACCCCGACAATTACGTGGTATTAACCTGACTCGCAAATGTTCACAAATCAAGGACACCGAAATTCGATTGACCAGAACAGATCAAGTAACATTTTTACTTCCGCCCTACCTGTAACCACACCTGCCCTACCTTAAATTCAATTCTAGCTACGGCCCTGCGTTCTACGTCTGGAGCAGGGAAGGGATGTTACTAGCGTTTTAGTAAATATGCCTTGCCCAAAAAACCTGAAACACTTTACAATTTCTTACCAGGCCAAATACCGAAATTTAAAGAATGACAGATTTCCAAGCTTATTTCACCTCTCTAGGGGAAATTTTTCGAAAAATGCTAAAACACGTCATTCTTTATTTTTATTGAAAAATCTATAGATCAATTAAATTATTCATTTTGATAGTTATTACTTAAAAAATAACGATTTCCCCAAAAAAACTTCTTCCCTTTTTTACTCTTTAAAAAAATAAACAAAATTCCTGAGACACGTCATTTATTATTTCTTATCAAGAAGCCAAATACCAATTTTCATGTATTTTACTTCAAAACTGACGGACTTTCATACAAACTTTCACCCCCTATTTGACCCCCCTTAGGGTGTAATTTTCGTAAAATCCTTTCTTAATGGCTGGTTACTTCACTCAATTTACCCACAGTCCAAATTTCATCTAATTAGCTTTAGCGGTTTAGGCTCGGCGATGATGAATCAGTCAGGCCAAGTCATTATACGTTTATAGATAATCCTTTATTTCATGCTAGGATGACAATATGCGATATGCAAATACTTTAAAGTCTTACTTATCTGAAACGTCAGGATAAACATTAATGAAAACTAATATATAAATTAAACGCGAATAGATCCGTAAAATTTGGTTCATTTCAAAGTCTAACACACATATTTAATACACTTTTTTTTGTAATATAAAACTTAAACTATGTTAGAAATTACAATGGTATTACTATGTAATCGCATAAAATTGTAGGTTTATTTACACTTTGCTCGTCTACCATGAGCTTCTATATACAAAAACGTTTGATTATTTTTTTAATAGCCTTTGTGTATTACGTCCCGCTACTGGTCAACTCCTCTTCGTTTGATAGTCACAAAACAAAAAAAACTAGCAAAAATAAATATTTTTAGGACTTAACTAAATTTAAACGAACCACTGTGCAGCGGCAATCGCGTCAGTTGCGATTATTATCACTATGCAAAGCAATATCGAACGTCAATATTATTTCTTCTTGGAATAGTGGCAATCCACCCGGAAACTGGCATAAAAGCCCGTTCATACAATCAATCCTTGTAATAAATGCAAATTTCTTTGTCTAGGTACATAAAATATACTCGTATGTACATACGTTTGACCTATGCAATTTCGCAATTTCAAGAGATACTATACTATTAAAAAAACACAAATGTCGACATTTGTGTTTTTGTAATTTGTTCGCAACAAAATTTGCGTTAAAAATTATTTGAACATTTATAGATACTATTATACAAAATATTTATATACAATCGTGTTTTTTTCGATTTAAATGTGAATTTAAAAAAGGGAAATGAGTGTATGGTTTGTCTATATTATGTATATTAAGTACGTTAAGAAAAAGTTTTGAACCCCTTTTCAAGCACATTGCGTCCATGGCAATGGATTTTTCATTGTTAAAGTTTATATTAAGTAGAAGTGCAGAAAAATACAATTTATGTATCGTCATATTATGTGTTACATTTGCACGAGTGCAGGGCGACCATTAGTTCTCGTTAAATCATGTATTAAAACATCATCATGTATTAAAGGAAAACATGTTTTAAACACTACGTAATGGTGTTATGTTCTAAAACAAAATCTGTTAATTGGCTCGCCGTCATTAATTAGACCCTTGAAACAAAATCGGCCGGGCTCATAATAAAAATTTATAATAAAATTCGCTGGTCTTTTTTTTATGCTTTTGTGGAATAACGGCTGTGTTAAATTTAATAACGTTATAATGGTATGCACGATTAAAGCTAAACAGGATTTTGACCTGCGAGCCTCGGTCGACCCGGAAACTGTCGTCACTCGTCACATATTTTTTCTACAATCATTTATGTAGCCGAAACTCATTTTTATTATGCATTACCTACGACTTGTTTGTATGGTAAGGTAAGTAAGTAAATAGCCTATAACAGTCCCACTGCTGGGCAAAGGCCTGCATCATTGAAATCAAGGCATCACTACATTGATGTTTATAGTTAAAGGCTTAATCACCACGCTCGCCAAATGCAGATTGGAGATCACAAACGCGGGCTATGCATCGAAAAACCGAAATACATATTGCCCGACCAGAGAATTGAACCCGAGACCTTTGTGTATCGGGATGAGTGCATTGCCACTCGTCCACCGAGACGTATAATTTGTTTATAGAAAAAAACTAAAAATGCTTGAAAATATGTGGAATGCAAACCAACCAGCAATAAAATAGGTTTCTTCATCATCATCATCATCATCATCAGCTCATTTTATGTCCCTACTGCTGGGGCACGAGCCTTCCCTATGGATGGATAGGGAGAACGGGCCAAAAACAACCAAGAGGGCCAAGTGCGGATTGGTTGTTGTTAACGACTGCTAATGCAGCCGGGAACAACGGCTTTACGTGCCTTCTGAAGCACAGAGGAGGCTGAGATGATAAACTTTTGGTCACCCATCCGATGACTGGCCTTTGCGAAAGTTGCTTAACCTCAGCACTCGCATACCTGTAGGGTTACTCTTGAAACACAATTGCATTAATCAACTTCCAATTACAAATCTAAAAAATGTCAAATAGTCTTAAGTCAATTGTATTTCATTTAAATGTGGGTACTATAATAGATATGTTAGTAATTAGCCTACATAATGTCCTACTGTATTGCAATTGAATGGTTTGGCTCAATCATATCAACTAATATACAAGTAAAATCAATGAATATCTGATTTAATCACGTAGGCAACATGTTTCTGTGATATATTAATACCTAATAGGTATTCATGAATAAAATACATATACAAAGAATAATTTTAAAAGAGGTAAGCTCATGGCAGGCATCAGAATTCGACATTTTTCCATTAATCATTATAACCCCCTTACAAATAAACAAAGAATAAAGTCCGCATAGTTATTCCGTGTTTTGTCTCTTTTACTCTAATTTGAAATGACGTTTACATGACAGGAACAAAACACGGCATAACTATTCGGACCTTATTGTTTGTAAAAAAATGCACCAAATTTCGGCGAATAGTTTAAGACATAATATGACTCACGAATCTGAATTGTTGATATAGGTAAATTCATGTCTTTATCTTGAATTTGATTGCTCAAATATACGATTGTATAATTTTGACTTGATCATAATTATTTTCGAAAACACCCCAAAAAACACTATTGTTCAAATTACAACAGAATTACTTAACTGATATGCTTGGAAACCAGTTAAATATATTGATAACATCAATGTTCGTAATTTAGTAGCTGCATATTTATATAACTAAAACCAATAATTTTTTTAAAAGATTTTTTGTTTTTTTTTATTTGCGGTCTCAATTGTCGCAGGCGCTACGTATTTTCGACCTTATGACAGCGCCAGTAAGGATCAGACTTTTTGAATGTTCACAAAGCGAGGTGTCTTAAAATAGGGGTCAGCTTCATCAGTAGCTATTTTAAGACACTTCGCTTTATCCAATTGTTACTTAAGACTAAAATCATTTAGTGTTAAGTAACAATTGGATACAGACCACCTGCTTTAAGAAGCACGTAAGTTTGTTTTTGATGGTATCTCATTTCTTTTTGTAGATAGTCCAACCTTTATTCCTTTGCGGTACCATCAAGGTACCAGTCTACACCTATTATTCCATTATACTAGGGCTGTCACACGTAAAATTTCAATGAAAATCCTATGTTGTTTCTTGGAGACGTACACTGAGTCGAACACACTGAAGCTCAGTAGCTGAAAGTGTCGGACACTGGTGCCTGATCATATACCAACAGATTACTGAGAAGACGTGAATGTTTGACAAAAGTCAGCAACACCAAATATATTTAAAAAATAGCGGCCCGCCCCAACATCGCACGGGTGTACTTTTATTTTTAAACATATTTTTTTTATAATAGCCTATGTTACTCAGCGCTAATGTAGCATTTTAATGGTGACGGAATTTTTTTAATCGGTCCAGAATTTTTTTGAGTTTATTCGTTGCAAACATACATACAAAAATATAAAGCTTTCCACTTTCTAATATTAGTATAGATATATATAGTGTTACAAATATGACGGCAACATTCTTCAAAACCTTAAACATTTTTAGATTAGAACTAAACTAAGTATTTTCAACAAAATAGTGATTAGTGACTATGTATTTATGAAATAACTTCGTTTTGGAACGGCATGAGCAACAATGTATGAACTAACATATAACAATTCGTTTACTTTTTCGAAGTCTATATTTTTACATTGCCGACCAGTTAAGTGACATTTTATTCAAGATTTAAATGTTGCCTAAACGCATGAAGGTATTAGAATTTTGAATAGTAGACCGATGTGACATTAATTATGTTCTCTGCTTAAACCGACGTAACGGCTACTTAAGTTTAATGAAATTGAAATTATATGCATGGAATGGAATCGGCGGGTTTTTCGTAAACCATTTGGCCTCTTCAGTGATATACGTTTTAAAGATAAGGAAAAAAAATAGCATTCACTTATTATACTTTTCTCGTGAGTGTAATTTTTAGGGTTCCGTACTCAAAGGGTAAAACGACTTGGCGGGGGCACTGCCGTGCCCCTAGATGTAAGTATGAAGTTAAAAATGGTTTACTTTCTCAACTTCAGAGACTCGAATTTAATATAAAATGAGACTTACCGAGTGGGAAGTTTATTAAACGGGTTGTAGCCGTTAATTCCACATAAGAGTGTTATAATTACAAAATGATTACTTACTGCAATGTTTACTGCGATGTGTAAAGTGTATTTATATTCCACATTTTCACTAACATTAAGTAAGACTGTAATAAATCTTTACTTTATTAGATTTGTAGCTTTGGAAGTGTGTATCTTGGAATCATTTTGAAAAAAGACAAAGTGTTGAAAAAGTTCCACAATTCCAAATTTTCCCCGAAGCGGAACTATTTCAACACTTTGTCTGGATTGGATTCAAACCCGCACCCCATGACATGCCGGGTCAGGTGCACTACCAATTATGTTACGAGTATCGTGGGCTCACGAGTTCGAATCCCGCTCGTGGAACTTTTTCAACACTTTGTCTTTTTTCAAATTGTAATTTGTTCGCAACAAAATTTGCGTAGAATTATATATAAATATAATCTTGGAATCAGTTAACATTATTTATGTTTTGCATATTTTAAAACTCGAAATAATTGAAATTACTTTTATTTTATAAATGTGCTTTAATTTAAAAACAAATAGGTACAATGATTTTAAAAACCATCGGTCTACCTTGTGGAGTAACTTTGAAACACAAATTTTACCCAGATTACGAGCAGGCTCTTCGAATTGATTGACTTCTTCGAACTCCTTATTGAATAATTCGTACCGACGAATTATCATGGAATAATTTATGCAACTTTCTTTTTTAAACTAGTATAAATAAAAATTCATTGTGTTCGGGGCGTAATATTTTTACGTCAAAGCCAATTTGCATCTATGAAATCTAATAAACTGCTTAAGTGTCATCAGTTTCATGTAAAAATAAAGTTGATATTTGTTCGAATAAAACATTGATCGTGTATAGTACATTATTTACATGTTTCTACGAGTTCTTGCTTCATTGAAAAATTGTAATCGTATTTACAAATCATATGGCAAACAAATTAAAATCTCGTGCATAATAACAAGCAACCATCTGAACCTCCTGAATCCGACATTAAAGCACCTACAGGTTGATAAAAAGCACACCTAGCTTTTGTGGAACGAACGATAAACAGCTCATACATCGGTGCGTCACTTCTCGCCTATCACAAAACAAGTCATACAGAGACAGCATAGTAAACGCGCGGGGCGATACGGCAGTGAAAGGGCGCTCGGCCAGAACGAAACGAAGGAACGAAACTGGTTCCAATGTCTCAGAATGCAAGTAACTGGATAAAAACAACGTTGAGACGAACCAGTCGTAGGCGACGCGCCTGAGCTGCGAAAGATTGCTTAAGGACGACGAAGCCAAGGCAGGAAACCTTAAAGCCTTTCTTTAAACGTTTAAAACTAGTTACTTTGAAAGCAACTGAAGCACCAATGGGCAGTGCAACATTCTCAATATGACTAAACATAGTGCATTAGCATCATTTATGTGGGTACTTATTCTTTCTTTTTAAATCTAGCAGTTTGTTTAGTTTTCTCCTTTTGTTAGCTACAGGCAAAATATAACTTTTTTACAGTAGACATACCTACCATTTTTTACTGAAAATAGACGCATTGACTTGGTAGGTTTCGATAGCTCAGTTGAAGTACCGTCGCCGTCGCCCGGATTTTAGAGAGATTGTTCATAATGTGATTTATGTTGTTTAAACAACAATTAAAACCTAAATACACTTAACTTACCGTAAATCTAAAAGTGAGTAGGCAAAAGAAACATTCGCTTCTCAACAGCACCCAACTCCTATATTGACCTTAAATCGGACGCTGAGCATGTACTAATTTGTGCATATTTGAAAGGCTCTGCCTACGTGGTCGCGCCATGTGGGCGCCTGGTTGCAACAAAATATGGCCGATGGTGTTTACCAACCACGCTTTATTACTAAATGGTTATAACAGTCGGTACACTCTCACCAACATTGTTGTTACATACCTTTTTATGATCGGAATCGGTGCAGAGACCGCGACGTCATAGCTACACTTGAATACTATCGGCCATGTCATCTGGGTCGACCGGACACTGAATTTCTACTACCCACACGACAAACGACCAAACTAAAATGCAATAACTCCTAGGCACACTCCACGCGCGCTGTGACATTTCGAACTAGTCGTGTTAACACGCCGCTTTTTTAAATCACAATGGCTGCTGTGCCGCTGCTGTAGAAAGAATTCTTTAATTTGATTCTTTATTTCACATGTGTATGGTTTTTTTGAAAGTAAAACTTAACTCCTGTCTTTTATATAACAAACAATATTCAATGTTTTAATCCTTAAAAGCGAACTAACTTTAAGATCGTCTGTCAGTCAATAGGTAGGTAATCGAAATAAAATCAAAAACTATTTAGACCAAATTTCTACCTAAAGTCCACCCGAAATCGAGTAGGTTCTAAATACCCAAACGTAAACGTATAACATGACAGTATAGCTGTTGTACCTTTGTATACAGATAGAAAAAAATACTAGTCTATTATTTAGTCGAGCAGGTAAATTTTACGTTGCACCTTGAATGCCTCGTTATTTCTATAGAGATGCCTTACACAAAAACTGTGCATTATGGTTGGACACACGGAGGCTCTCGCGGCCAAACGATCAGTGTCTTTTCGACCACAATTTTGGATACGTAAAGCATAAACTCCAACTATGGTATCAAATTTTAGCTATCTACCTAACCAGGAAGGTTCTAGGTGTTTTTTTTTATTTCTTAAAATATCAGTAATAGCTGTAGTTCATTATAATAATCTGACGAATCACTGCATTTAGAAACACATACTTTTTATTTTGTTCAAATCGCTTTTGCTCCTATACGCAGTACGTAATGCACTACATATGTTGGTACGTATATATAAAAAACTTTGAATGCAACGTTATTCTGAAACAAAGCAAAACATTGGTTGGAATGTGTTCTAAAGCAGCACAAAAGCTTGTTTCAATAACAATCTGATCAACGGTAAATTTTGGTAACTAAACGTCTATTTTGTGCATTATTTCGTTTTACACTGTCGGTTTAGGTCCACATGTCTTTTTTGTTGTCGCTGCGAACCGGGCGTTGTAACTATTCTCGTAGTTTAGTCACGAATAGCGGTGTTACGTGTATCGTAGTAGAGAAAACAGGCTCTAGGCCCGCCCACACAGCACCGCCTCTTCGTTAGCCGCGCAGTTCCTAACTTGTCGATCAGCCGACGACCTACAAACACATTGTTTTTATTTAACGTATTGACAACTGCCTAATTAAAGATCGAATCGAGGTGTTCCAGTACTAAATCCTTCTTGCGAAAACGCTTCGAACTGATTTCTCATGATACTGGCATAAAGCTAACTTTAAAGTTAGTGTATGATTCATTAGATCGTCGAGATAATTTTCCTTCTTGAGAGTTCTGAGAAAAATAATAGTGCGTGGGATTCATTATTAATAGTATTAAAATTCCAAAGAAGTATGCTAATACTTACATTAAAAAACATCAGTTAGGGTCTAAATATTTTTGAAACTTTTATGTCTTTAAATATCGCTCGCTTAATTCTGTATACTAAAGTTTCTTTTCTTTATTTTCAGTATGCATTGGAACGAACGGGCGGATGTCGGTCCCGTCGAACCGCGATACGCACTACCGGAATCTTCGCGATCGCTTCACCAACTGTACGTACGTCGACGGCAACCTCGAGCTAACATGGCTCCAGAACGAGACCATGGACCTGTCCTTCCTCAAGTACATAAGAGAAGTTACCGGATACGTCCTTATCTCACATGTCAATGTCCGACAAATTATCTTGCCTCAGCTGCAGATCATTCGTGGTCGGACGCTTTTCAAGCTCAACGTGAGAGTAGAGCAATTTGCCCTGTTGGTCACTATGTCCACTGCCTTTACTCTAGAACTGCCGGCGTTACGAGATGTCCTGCAAGGCAGCGTCGGCGTCTACAATAACTACAACCTCTGCCATGTGAAGACCATCAACTGGGATGAGATCATTACTGGGGTGAATGCTACTTATGTATACGTATATGACTTCCAAGCGGCTGAACGGGTCTGTCCACGATGCCACGAGAGCTGCGAAGCGGGCTGCTGGGGAGAAGGCCCTGAGAATTGCCAAAAGTTCTCGAAGACGAACTGCAGTCCGCAGTGCGCTCAGGGACGATGTTTCGGCCCGAACCCTCGCGACTGTTGTAATACATTCTGCGCTGGTGGTTGTACCGGTCCTCTGCCTAGCCAATGCCTGGCCTGTCGAAACTTTTACGATGAAGGTACTTGCTCCCAAGAGTGCCCTCCCATGCAAATATACAACCCGACAAATTACTCCTGGGAACCGAATCCGAATGGTAAATATGCGTACGGTGCTACGTGTGTGCGGAACTGTCCAGAACATCTCCTTAAAGATAATGGAGCATGCGTGAGGAGCTGTCCTCCGAATAAGACCGCGGTAAACGGAGAATGTATACCGTGTAACGTGACGTGCCCCAAAACTTGCAGATCAGAGAGACCTATACATTCTGGAAACATTGAAAGTTTCAGAGACTGCACGATCATAGATGGCTCCATCGAAATTCTAGAAATGACGTTTACTGGATTTCAACACGTGAATCCTGATTATTCATTTGGGGAACGTTATCCCAAAATGGAGCCAGATGCCCTTGAAGTGTTCAGCACCGTGCGCGAGGTTACTGGTTACTTAAACGTCCAAGCTGTTCACGCCAACTTTACGAGCCTCTCATACTTTCGCAATTTAGAAGTCATAGGGGGCCGCCAAGTGGTAGAAAACTTATTTGCCTCTTTGTACATAGTGAAGACATCTCTAAGATCCTTGGGTTTGAAGTCATTGAAAAGGGTGAACTCCGGAGCAATTGCTATTATGGAGAACCGTAATCTTTGCTTCGCCGAAAAAATTGCTTGGAATAAGCTAGTAAAGTCAAAGGACCATAAACAAATTATCCAGAAGAATGGTGATCAAAGAACTTGTGGTGAGTTTGCTATGCGATTTTTTTTAGTTTTGAGGATCCTCATGTTAGGTTTAGTTCTAAGTATATTTTGCACAAGCGATTATAATATGATTGTACCCGTCATCATCTGTTTATTTTCATTTATAATTGACAAGCGAATTCTCATAACTATTTTTCATAATAACCACTAACCAAACTAACTGCAAACGCAAATCAAATCTTAGCTGTGCTTTTCAAATCTAAGAGTGACTCATGACTCGTCGGTGCTATTATAGACGTTCATTAGTTAGTGTCTTAATTTCTTTTACCACATAAAACCACATTTAGTGTGAACAAAAAAACATAGCTTTGGCTAATTTTGTGGTTTTAGTGTTAAAGAAATAAGATGTTCTTGGATTAACATTAGCGAGTGGTAATTTTTTTGGAGCTAACAATGAATTGTTCTACAGAAAAAACAAATTTGGTGTGCGATCCTCAATGCTCGGCGGACGGGTGCTGGGGCCCAGGACCAGACCAATGCCTCTCTTGCCAGAACTACAAAGTCGGCGAAACATGTATCCAGAACTGCAGCGTACAGCCAGGGTAAGTTTTCGTACAAACATTATATTTTAATGTGTACTGATTAAATTGTATTATGTATTAGAGGTAATCTTATTTAGCAAGGCGAATTTATGTAACTAGTATTATTATTTCTGAATCGTATACCAATAACAAATGGTAGGCTACGATGGATCTTGCAAAGACTATTACCATAACAACACGACTGTGTGGGTAGTTCTCTATTACCGATTTCAAGTCCGCAGTACTCGACCACGTTTTAAACAGATTTCAATCTCAGTTAGCTACGTATCGATTAATATTTTTGAAATTACTCTCTTTTCAGGTTATATAAAGCTGGTCCGAAGAGCTGCAGACAATGCCATTCTGAATGTATCGACGGATGCACGGGGCCAAGTAGAGCCAACTGTACCAGGTGCAAACACGTCCGTGATGGACCATATTGCGTCTCAGAATGCCCGGAAACGAGATACTCATCAGAAAACGGCACCTGCGAATCTTGCCATTACAATTGCTTCAACGGGTGCACTGGCCCAGCTAACACTGTCGGAGAAGGGGGCTGCAACTTTTGCAAGAAGGCCATCATCAGTGTTGAAGCTACAGTTGAAAGCTGCCTTGCTGAAAATGAGCCATGCCCAGATGGATATTACAATGAGTGGGTGGGCAATGTCAAGCCTCTGGAAGGAAAAGTGAAAGTAGTTTGTCGAAAGTGTCATCCGTTATGCAAAAAATGTACTGGATTTGGCATTCACGAGCAAGTATGCAAAGTATGCAATGGATTCAAGAGAGGCGACCAGTGTGAGGACGAGTGCCCAGCTGACCATTTCACTGATGATGAATTCAAAACTTGCACGCCATGCCATCACGAGTGCAGAGGCTGCACAGGCCCATCATCAACTGACTGTATCAGATGTCAAAATCTAAAAGTATTCCTCACTGAATCTAGTTCATTTGACAATGCCTCTGCCTTCAACTGCACGGACACATGCCCTGTAAGCCTACCCTATAAAATTTATTTCGATGAACTGTTGCAAAACCAAATTGACGATCCTTTCTGCTCCGAATTGGCTAACGGTCTTCCAAATATGACCACAGCCAGAACACCTACTGTTTTAATAATAATTTTAATAATAGCCTTCCTGCTACTGATAATACTTGGAATAATCGGTTACACTTGTAGACAAAAAGCAAAGGCCAAAAAAGAGGCTGTCAAAATGACCATGGTGCTTACCGGTTGTGAGGATAATGAGCCTTTACGCCCAACAAACGTTAAACCTAACTTAGCAAAGTTGAGAATTGTGAAAGAAGCAGAGCTTCGCCGTGGTGGTATGCTTGGTTTCGGTGCATTTGGCAAAGTATATAAAGGGGTATGGGTTCCGGAAGGAGAGAATGTCAAAATACCTGTAGCAATAAAAGTATTGAAAGAAGGCACCGGAGCTAGCACAAGCAAAGAGTTCCTAGAAGAAGCTTACATTATGGCAAGCGTAGAGCACCCTAACTTATTACAATTACTAGCAGTATGTATGACAAACCAAATGATGCTGATAACACAGCTAATGCCTTTAGGATGCTTACTTGATTACGTAAGAACTCATAAAGAAAAGATAGGATCCAAGGCATTTTTAAACTGGTGTACTCAGATAGCACGAGGTATGTCGTACTTAGAAGAGAAGCGACTAGTGCACAGAGACTTGGCAGCTAGAAACGTTTTAGTACAAACTCCAAACTGTGTTAAAATAACAGATTTCGGTTTAGCAAAATTATTAGATATTAACGAAGACGAGTATAAGGCAGCAGGTGGTAAAATGCCAATAAAATGGCTAGCGCTAGAATGTATACAGCACAGAATATTCACCCACAAAAGTGACGTTTGGGCATTTGGTGTAACTATTTGGGAGATTTTCAGTTACGGTGCACGTCCTTATGAGAATATATCAGCAAGAAATGTTCCAGAATTAATAGAAAATGGTTTGAAATTGCCGCAACCGAGCATATGCACGTTAGACATCTACTGTATCATGGTTTCGTGCTGGATGTTAGACGCTGACAGTAGACCAACATTTAAACAGCTTGCTGACACTTTCGCTGAGATGGCAAGAGATCCAGGCAGATATCTTGTGATTCCAGGGGATAAGTTTATGCGTCTCCCATCCTATTCTACTCAGGTAAATGACATTTTGTTACGTCGTCTCGTTATAAAAGTTATTGCTTAGACAATGCTTTAAGAAAAGCTTTGAAAAGATTTGCTTAAAGGAAAATATTGGTTTGAGTAGTTTTAACACTTGTTTTATGAATCATTAATTCGTTCTGGATTCTCAACTGAATCAAGTTTAAAATTTAAATCATATAGAAATCAAAGAAAACTAATTTGTTAAAAATATATGAACTAATATTGTTGTATGTCAATTTCAGGATGAAAAAGAATTAATAAGAACCCTATCGTCAGCAATAGAGGGCCCGGAGCCGCTTGTAGAGGCTGACGAGTACTTGCAGCCGAAGTTCAAAACTTTGCCAGGCACGGCGACCACTTCAGCGGTGAGCGCCGGCATGGAAACTCAAACCAGCTCCCTGAAGCCTTGCACGTCCTCCTCTTGGGCCAACAACGGGACTGGCCCCGATTGCGCCTCAACAGACGGCTCAACTAAACCAGAAACCTGGGACCACGAGCTTCTAAGGTACAGTCACCAAAATCCTGATGGACCTGAATTAAGGCACTACTACAACAACGGTGTTTGCGCCTCTGACAGTTCCAGTTCAAGATATTGCAGCGATCCCATGAAGATCCGCACGGACTGTAGCTTAGAGGGGAACTTCGATACGATGTCGAAGACGAAAGAAGCTCAAGTCGGCAATCTAAAGTTGAACCTTCCTTTGGACGAGGATGATTATTTGATGCCGTCGCCGCAGCACAATCAAAACTCGTCGACGTATATGGACTTAATTGGTGAGGGTGGTGAGGGTCAGGATGAGAAGGAGCTACGTTATAGTAGTTTTGTGGGCCCGAAGCGGTGTGTGGACAACCCGGAGTATTTGATGTCGGATGAAAGTGTTCCGCCGCAGACATTGGGTATTCCTACTGAGCCAGTTCCTCTGGAGTCGCTGTGCGTCAGTGAAGGTAGCGGGAGCGAGAGCACGCCACGGCCCGGCACGAGCAAGTACCTGCCGCAGCGGTCGGTCGAGGAGGAGTCCATGTCGGACCACGAGTACTACAACGACCTACAACGTGAACTGCAGCCGCTCAGGCGAAACGAGACCACAGTGTGAGTGTTGCCTAACCACAGTGTGATAATTACAACGTATAGACTGATCTCCCCCGACTAATGACTGTTATACAAAAGTGCGCTCGCGCATTCGTGCCATTGGTGTGATGGCTAGTGTTAGCTTGTTGGAATAATTCAACTAAGAATTTTATTATAGTTACAGACAAACCATTTTTGTTAATTTTTTTCTACATAAAGTTTTTGTAAAGGAACTGTTATTTGTAATTTGTATAAATATTATTTCATTTTTATTAGGTGCTCGCACGATGCTCTTAACAATATATAAGTTATTTATTAATTTAGTTATAAGGAAGGCTATGTCTACGGTACTCGTATATAGCGTTAAGTAGCTATGCGAGTGTTATTTTAATTTTAAAACTGTGATAATTAGTATAATTTTGTTACAAAACCAGTGATTGAGTATAAAGGCTAGAGCGCTACACTGGGAACAATATGTTGTCGTTTCGGACAACCAAACATTGTGAAAAGACATATAACTTTGGAATTCCGTACACATTCCCAATTTAAGTAAATAATTCCGTAATTTTATAAAAAAGAATTAGAAACTGCAATTTTGTTTTTCTTTGACTCTAAGTAACATAGCTTACAATGATTCTGTACTGAAAACTTCCTAATGGCACTCTTGCACTGGACCCATTTCTTTGATATAGTACGCTTGTCTTTACTCATCTATATCTTTGTACAATTCATAACAGCTTAGCACGACATCCGATGTACATATATGTCAATAAAAAAATATATGCACTTTTTAAAGCAAAACACAAAAGACATTAAAGTAAGTGTATATTTTATGAGCCGCCTTTAGCACAAAACAAGCTCAATAAATCCCAACTTAAATGCAAATAAACATTTTTCTATATTTTGCTAAGTAGATAAGTGTTTTATATTATGTTTAGACCAAACCACATTGCCATGTAATATGTAAATAATAAAACTATATCGCTACGCTATTGTATATAAAAAAATATAAATTTATTATCTGAAAATCATGTATTTGCAAATAAATAGTACTATAATGAAGTATTTCTTAAATATAATATAGTATATCATCACCGCTATGAAAGCTCTAAATTATATTGTGCCATTACATATTATGAAATAGATAATAAATCTACAAATTATATTATGTAACTTGTGGAGTGTTAGTGTATGATAACAAATGAACATCGTTTTCATCTATGCTCATGTGGAAAATAATAACTGATGGTTATTTGCGTTAATTGTACAATTGTGCTGTAATTGCATTTCATGAATTAAAAATGTATAGTAAGTTTTACATGGCTAACATTGTTTTGTGTAGATAAATCGACGTGTCGCGGAGCGTCGACGGTTTTGTTGGTACTTGTACCTTGATAAATGAAATTTAAATAAACACAAGCCTTTTTTTATTTACCACCTATTAAATTTGTAATATTCTATGTAAGGCGAAGCCAGAAAACGGAATCGGAGAATGATTGAAGAAGGTAAGCAACCTTTCTAATTATAGATAAGTACTCAGATACTTAGGTGATTTGAGGAGCGAGTGCTGAGGTTAAGCAATTTTCGCAAAGGCCGGTCATCGGATGGGTGACCAAAAATGTATCATCTCAAGCTCCTCCGTGCTTCGGAAGGCACGCAAAGCCGCTGGTCCCGGCTGCATTAGCAATCGTTTGTAACCACCAACCCACACTGGGCCCACGTGGTGGTTTATGGCCTGTTCTCCCTATCCATCCATAGGGAAGGCTCGTGCCCCAGCAGTAGAGATAAAAATGAGATGATGATGAGATAGGTGACCGACCGGTGTACCTGATACCATTTTTACATTTGATAACTTTGCATCGAAATAAGGCAGGACACAGATGATCACTTTTAATCGGTCACCGATTGACTTCGATCGATAATGTACTAAAAGGATCTGAAACAAAAATGCATTCTGAAAGTGGTCTTGTTTTTTTAAATTTCTTGTAAGACGGCTCTCGCTATGATTTATAGCCGAAATTAATAACCTATCTCTGGTAAGAGATAGCCTATCTTAGTTTAGTTACCTAGCAACCGCTGTTATTTTCCGATAAATAACAGAAATAACTAAGCAACAAATCTCTTGCTGAGGATAGGTTATTAATTTCGGTTGTTAGCCAGTGTCTAGTTATGTTTATGGCAGGTTATGTTTGCTCATACTTATACATTTAAATTTCGAATAGTTAAATCTGAAAAAATATTAGATAGCTTCAACAACTTCAGCTTAGTATGATTTAAATATAAATATTAAATTAAGGTTGTGTAAAAAAATATTTGTACATAATATTTACTGTCATCGCCACAAACGTCATTGTGGCTCCGTGTGGCCCTAAAGTCGCCTACCGTTTTTCCAGGTGTGGCTCATCTTGGCATGGCCACCATCACCAACTGGAAATTTGACTTTATAGATAATTTGTCAGAATTTGTCGTGAAATCTCAGAATTTGTCGGTCCACCGTTCAAAAGTTATAAGGGGTTCAAGGTGGCCCCGCCAGGATGAGCGCTCATCATGGCGTGGCCACCTTTTTTCTCTGAAACCGAAGATCTGATTACACCAACAGTATGTCAATAATTTGTCGGAATTTGTCGTGAAATCTCAGAATTTGTCGGTCTACTGTTCAAAAGTTATAAGAGGTTCAAGGTGTTCATCCTGGCTTGAGTGGCCACCATGTATCTCTGAAACTACGGGTCGTAGCGAAGATCTGATTACACCAATAATTTGTGGATAATTTGTCGGAATTTGTCGTTGCTTCTATGAAAAGTTATATCAATTTTTTTTTCCCATATTAAATGTACAATCGATGAAACTTTTTAATAGTGTGAATAAACGACTTTAAAGGTATAAAGAATGCAAGTAAGTATATGAGAATAGGATACATACGAGTATATGGATGAAAACGAAATCTTACTAATATTATTAATGTGAAGTTTGGATGTTTGTTACTCAAACACGCTTTAACCACTGGACGGATCGGGATGAAATTTAGTACAATAGGTTAGGACCTGGAATAGGACATAGGATAATTTTCTCTCGGCATTCCCACGGGAACGGGAACCACACGAGTGAAACCGCAGGCGGAAGCTAGTATTATAAAATTATACATGACATTAATTTACTGTCGTCAAACGAAGAAAGTAAACTAGAAACTAGTAGTTAATTTTTAAAAAGGCTCATATTAATGCTGCTCAATTCAATACAATAAATAACCTATTCGTAGACTGAACGGAAAGTTTCCCGATAATGATTAATGATGAAATGCCGTCCATGATTGTATTTTGTTCTGTGCTTTAAAAAATAAATACTTACATCAATTAAATTTGATTTTACAACGTTCGTGAATAGAACAAAGGCTACTTCAATTAAACGCCTACTTATATTAATTAAGTACTAATATTAAGTACTTGCTTCCGCCCGCGGTTTGACCCGCATGGTTCCCGTTTCCGTGGGATCACCGGGATAAAAATATCCTATGTCTTATTTCAAGACCTAACCTATGTGTGCCAAATTTTACCCCGATCTGTTAAGTGGTTGAAACGTGATTGAGTTACAAACATCCAAACATTCGCATATTTTATTAATTAAGTACCTACTAATATTAAGTACTTGCTTCCGCCCGCGGTTTCACCCGCATGGTTCCCGTTCACAATACCTTATACACAAAAAAGCAGGCAAAACATTGCACTTCGCTGCACTTTTAGTCTTTCAAAGAGATAACAGATGGCGCTGAATAATAGTTTCATTATTTTCAATACCAAAATAACCTTAATGATCAAAAACAGAATGATCAATGTTCAATGATCAACGGCGATGGATGTTTGTTATTGTTTGGCACGGACCGGGATTTATTTTAATTATTTTAATTTTAACCCTATTTTAATGAATCAGCAGTGCGAGGGGTTAGTATCATCTCGTCTAAAAAAGCAGCTGGCCTAAGTAGCAACTGGTCTAAAAAGCAGCTGGTCTAATTAGCAACTGGTCTAAAAAGCAGCTGGCCTAATTAGCAAGTGGTCTAAAAGTCAGATGGTCTAATTAGCAAGCGGTCTAATCCACTGTATCTTGAACTCTTGTAAAGTCAAATACTTTTCTGCCATTTCGAAACAAAGCGAGGTCTATAGTTCACAGAGCCACTAGTTATACCTATCTACAGCTATATAATAGCTATATAACATGCGGAAAGATAGTAAGTTTCTATCAAACATTTAATAAAAATTTTAAGGCCTAATATTATATTGGGCCTTTACCTATGAAATTGACGTTTTTTTTCTCACTCATTAATCAATTCTAAAACTCAATACCGGATGTTAATGTTTTTATACACATTTAATTAAAACTTTGCTACTAAGGTTTCAGTAATAACAATGATTTTTCATTTTGTCTTTATGGCTCAATTTTTTTTTTAATTGACTTCTTTTTTAGTTAGCGGAATTGACCTTTTGTTTCATTGTAGCTTTGAAGGGACTTGTTTTTTTTCTTTTTAAGGTCTGCTATATTTAGCTAGTGAAACAAACGCACTGCCCTACAACTTTTAAAGTGTTAACATAAATAAATGCTAAGAAAATAAAAAAAGGTTAGTGTGAAAAATTAAAGTTTATAAAAATCTTTACACAAAAAGACAATTTCATAGGTAAGGACCTAATACTTATTAGAGTGACAGATGCCCATATATAGGGTGCCTAATGTGAGTTTTGTTTACTATTCGTATTCATTCGATTACGTTTACGAAAACGAAAATTAGTATGGAATTGAAGCAGAGCCTCCTGGCGGCATACGAGAAGAGTTAACATTTTGCCATACAAATTCTCGTTTTCGTTAACGTGATCGAATAGCAAATGAAACTTGCACTTAGCACCCTGTAAAACAATATCAATCTATGGTACTAGTGGTCAGCGGATGTCGATGCCAATTTTTATTACAATCAACAATAATAAAAATTAGCATCGAAATCCTGACAAATACCAAATACCAATATAATATGACAAATGCAAATACCTGTGTATTTGCATACATACATATGATTACTCGTTCTAGCGACTTAACCAAAATAACAAATCCTTCTTGCTTCTACAATATTTATTGAATTGATTATTGAATACACTACATACTTATTAACTAGAGTCTACATTATATGGAAGATTAAGATGATATTTTTAAAAAACAAAGTAAAAGTATATAAAAGAATAATTAATAGGTAGGTATATAGAAATAAAAATATAAATAATATTTTGGGGACGGACAATCAGCCTCATTAACCGAAAAAATAAAAATAAGTTAGTAGTAAAATAGGCTTAGCCTAAAACAAAAAAAAAACATTAAAATACGGTATTTTCTTTCTTACGATATTTGTGCTTCTTAAAACATCACATTAATAGCTTTGCTGAATTGTGCACGTAGTTGTTTTTTTTATTCCAGATCTCATTTGATGGTAAGTTATAATAAGGCCGAATGGTGGAAGCGCACATCACCAGGCATCCTCAACTGCTGGACTGGCTATCCAAGCTAGCACCGTATCTTTCTTTTTTGTTTTATTCTAAGGGCTTAGGTAATAGTATCTAGTAATACTCTAATATTATGTGGTAAAACGTTATGTCAAAAGTTATGTAGATAATGCATAACAGAACAAATCAATATTGTTTTACATTCCTTTTTTTTATTTTATTTCATTCATATTTAGTATTAATGTCAAGATTTTAAGTTTCCTGATTACAAAAAGTAACACAACATGTCAAACAATTGCATTTAGCGCTGATGGAAGACTTTAAAATAAATTAAATTTATATCATACTTCACAACACTTAGTGAGTGAGACAAAATTATTGAGATTCTCTCAAGTGATTTAGTTTATTTATTATTATAACATAAAATATCAAAAATACTTTTAGTTTTCTAACATAATACAAAATATACATTTCGTACAAAATCGTCATTATAAAATACTTGTGGCCGTTTCAACCACATCCTGATCAATGTAAATCTTAATATCACAAGACAAGGACTTTGCAAAAAGTAAGCTTCATACATGACGCGCTTGAGCAACGAATAGATCCTCTTACGAAATCTCACAACAGTCCGAGCGCCGCTGTTGCGAGATTCCGTGCCCGAGAGAGGTTGCCTATATGCCCGAGCGCGTCATGTATGAAGTTTACCTTCTGCAGTCTCTTTATCTTATATTTACATTGTCTATCTAGAACTTTTGGCACACTCGTTTACTCATACGTACAATGCTTATGATCGTGGTAGAGTAAATCGATGGCAATATGAAACAATTTCTTTTGAGTCTGCTGTTGGCCACAAATGCCCTTTACAGCTTTACCGAGGACGGCAAGTAACTGAAAGGGTACCCCAAGCCGTGTGATTGAAACATCATCAGAGTTTCTAGAGGGAATGGCATCACGCAAGCGTTTCCGTCCCCTAATAGATACTCTGAGGAGTACGGATCGGATCGAGGGCAATGCAACAGAAAAAAAAACTGTTTCACAAATACAAACATTCCAGATAAAACCAGCAGCCACTTATCAGGAAGTGGGGAAACAGTCCCTTAAATTGGAAAGTAAATAAAGCCGATGTATTAATAGAAAATACAAAAATCTGTTTTTCTTACAAATAAAACTAAAAACATAACTTACACATAACTTAATTGCACATAAACATTAAACAATTTACGTTTTGGTATGTGTGAAGATTAAATGCAAAATCATTAAATTACATTAAAAATTAAATGCAAAATCATTAAATTACATTAAAAATTAAATGCAAAATTATTAAATTACATTAAAAATTAAATGCAAAATGATCGTTACTAGCTGACGCTTCACTAACAAAATAGGGATTGTAACTGAACTAAATCTGAAATAAATAATAATAATAATAACTTACTTCTAAATCTATGTTTACATAGAATCTTAATATTAAACGACACTAGGCTGTTATTATTATTATATTATTATTAGGGAATAAATTCGATTTCTAATGATACAATTAAATTTGACTTTTCGTAAACTTGAAGCAAATAAAGTGCAAGTCGACCAGTTACTGAAAGACTATTGTTTTAAGTCGGTTAATTGGGTAGATGACTGGTTCATCAATAGATCAATTTTCAGCAGTTGTCGAAACAATTTTTTGTATTAGAGTATGGGAATGTCAAACTATGACGTCACTATTTTGCTCCGAACAAATGACGTTCATGAACAAATGCGTTATACAACAAAAAACATCTTAGTTTACAAGCATAGATTAAAAGCACCATCAAAGTAGTCATACTACGTCCGCCATCATTGTGGGTAAACTATTTGGTTCTTTCAAATTATTATCGAGGTACGAAATAGTCTAAAGCGATATGACAGTATAGTTTGCTTAACCTCGCCTACAAACTATACACAGGTGGTGCTAGATGTGGATCCCATGACGTGTAAAACGTGTCAAACTTGTTGTCCATAATCAAATTTTTCAATTACAAATATCACATTATAATGTATCGAAAATTACCAGAAACTAACATACGTTATTAAGAGAAGTCGTGCATATTCCCTAGTTAGCAGAATATTGAAAGTTAATCGATTACGAAGAAACTACAACGGTTATTATACTCTACATTGGTTATTTGTATGAATACATTTCTAAATTAACATCAGAGTAATTATTTTCGGGATTAGAATCCGTATTAATTCGGACAGTTGTATGCGCCATGATTACATAATTATGCACAGACGCCAGCACATCAACATATCTAAAACTGTCAAATTTCTTCAATAAAATGTACAACCTTATGCCATAGACATAAAGTTTAAAGTTATTGAGATACTTTGACATTTGTGGTAGTTTGCTATGCAGGCGTGTACTCCGTATATCCGAGATGTCCGACAAATATAGAGCGCTCAAAACACTTAAGATGTTAATAGTCCCGTTAATAATAACTCCAATTGTATAAATAAATATTAACAGAACATTTGAGCAAACATTACACGTATAATAATTGATAATGACACCTTTCGGCAGCGGTTAAATACACCAATACATGATTGCTTACATTATAAATGCGCCTTAGGCAAGGCATCACTACTTGCACCGAAATGACGGGATTCTACATCACTCATTACATTTCGTCGTGGGCTTTAGACTCCTTTGCTTTGTCAGTGTTGTCCTTCTTGTTGCGACGATTCCTCCTGCAATTTTATAATACGAGATTAATTAATAATTTATTTAAAGCTACCCTCACAGATTGCAATCCATACACGTTTAAACAATGATTGCTGTTGAACTTCGTCTAGATCTAAACAGTTATCCTTTAATAATGCACTCAGCATAATCAACTTTAAATAAAGGTAACTGAAAAAAAAACATAATTAAGCCTTCAGTACAAATTAAAACAAAGCAAATTAATAACACCTAACATTTAGGGCAAAAAATGAATGTGGAATAAAGATCACATTAATATAAGAGTTTCATAATTGAGTCAACATAAAGGCTAGGGTAATATGCGGACAAAATCAAACGAAATATTCATTAAATATGTTAATTTATACTAAGTAAACTGTACTAGTTAATAAATAACAGACATTTTCGAATAGCTCTTTTGAATTAAAATATACTTAATGAAACTGAATGGCCGATTGTTCGAGTTATTCGTCAACTCGCACACTTTAAACCTCACACCATCACACCTTGCATGTCTTTTTTAACTTGGGAAAACGGGTTATGTGGGCTCTTCTCGACCCCGGCCCAGTCATGAGAAGCTATGAGAGTGTGAAGGGCTTCCTACTAATAACCCTAGTACCACCCTTCTCTGCCAAGGAAAGGCTCGATGACAGCAAGCACCGAGTAACACCCTTTTTTTAGGGTTCCGTACCCAAAGGGTAAAACGGGACCCTATTACTAAGACTACGCCCGTCCGTTGGTATGTCTGTCTGTCTGACCAGGCTGTATCTCATGAACCGTGATAGTTAGACAGTTGAAATTTTCACAGATGATGTATTTCTGTTGCCGCTATAACAACAAATACTAAAAAAACAGAATAACAATAATAAGTAGAAACTTGAAATATTTTTATTGATAATGGTACGGAACCCTTCGTGCGCGAGTCCAACTCGCACTTGGCCGGTTTTTTTACCAGTGGCAAACGCATTGCCTCATTGGTGAAATGGGGAAAATCGGATGGGTTATGTGGGGCTCTCAACCCGGCTTCCGCCTCGCCGTCCAGGTCAAAAGGCAAGTAATTCGGGAGGAGGGGATATACCCACTAAAAACCACGGTGCTTCGTATAAGACACGTGTGACGGTTAAGGTCCGTCCGCCTACGTCAGACTGAGGGCCTCTGCCCACATAGGAGTCCCCATTAAGGTCCATACTCCCAATGACCTGGGAATACAGCTTTCGGCGCGAAGCATTGGGTCCCCCTACATTCGGCAGTCGTCTCAGGGCGGCAGCAGCATTTACAAGACGGGGAGCGAGTTGGATAAATGTTTCCCGAATTGCAAGAGACTGTCGAGGACATATTATTATGGACCCCTACCCTGAAAGTCACTCCGTCTAGCCAAGTTGCACCCCTGCAGTGACCCCCGAGATAGTTTGGGCGCCCCAAGACTGTCGTGAGGCTGTGCAGCTGCATTTATAGAGTAGATGGTAGACTTCGAACCGATAGCGTAGTGACATTCGTAAAAGCTCGCTGTCCGTGTTTTTAGTTGAAACGTTTAGAAATAACGTGGCATTTTTTAATCCCATCGCGAAAAGGTGCATAATGAGCTTTCTTTAAAAAATTACCTTGATATTTTTGATGGTGACAAAAAAGCAATTCGGAACATCCTTGGCAACGCTCTCTAGTTTTCGCATCTTTGATTTTGCTTATTTTGTTTTTATGTGTCAATGTGTTTTCATGATTTTTTTTAAATGTTAATTGCTAACTGTTTTTTATAATTATAATTACTTATATTTTTATTCAGTTTTTACGTGTTGCTCCATGCTTTTGTGCGTGCACGATTTGGGATATTAGACTGGTTCTGAGCTTTATGTATTTTTCATTTTATGATTAATGTCTGTTGTACTGTTTTAAATGAATAAAAAAAAGTTAAAAAAACATTTTGAATTTTGACCAGCTAGATTAAATAGAAGACTAACCTGTGCTTGCTGTTGGAGAGTATCTCGTAGGCCTGCTGTATCTCCATAAAGCGTTCCTGGGCCTCCCTGCGGTGTGCTTCGTCCTTTACTTTGTCCGGGTGATTGTCGCGGGAGAGGCGGCGCCAGGTCGACGTGATCTCTTGTTGGCTAGACTCTGGAGTGAGCCCAAGGATCTGGGAGATAAACGGCAATACTGTAATATCTTCTCAACATATCAACACATCAAACGCAAGGACAAATAAAGCAGGACTTTTTATGAGTAATATTTTTATTATATATTTATTTATTTTATTTGACAAAATCACAACACTTACATATGAAAAATATAAGTGAAATAAAAATAAAAATATATGAGAAATCGCTAATTTATCTAAATTTGCCATCAAGAAAGACTAACACCCGTTTGCACTAAACTTATAAATCGCCTAAGTCTTGCCTAACTACTACCCGGTCAAGTTAAGTCGGCACCTGAGTGTAAGCGACGTTTTCCGAGTGCCGAGTTAACTTGACCGGGTGCAAACGGGTGTTAGAGTGGTTAAAACCACCAAAATGTTATTAATTTATTTTTATGAAAAAACTATAACTAAGACCAAGATTGGTCCTAGTTATAATTTTACTTCTTAGTACACATGAAATTACACAGTAGCATTTTATAGCAATTCCAACGCAACTTAAGGCAAATTAAGGTAAACATTAAACAGTAAATTGAAATGAAACACCCTTTACGGATCTACTCGCGTTTATTTTATACATTAGTTTTAATTAATGTTTATCCATACGTTTCGACCCATTAGGGAGATTCTAACTAACCATCTTGGAATTTGTTTCATTTCAATGTGTAGTGTTCGTGTAAACTTTAGAAATCAATAAATAAATAGTAAATAACAGTAAACAGTGATCAGTGAACAGTGAGTGACTAATTTAGCCCCCATCATTCTGATCGCTATTTATTACCTTAGCTCATCCGCGAAGGGCTAGCGCCACCAATTGATAATTTGACAATTACTAACGGACCGGATCTTTTTTTAAACATTGCGTACCGTTCGATAACAGGAAAGCATCCGTAGTATTTATTTAATAATTGTGCACTACTTTTTGTTGCGTGGTTGATTCACAAAACGGGCTATCGCATTTATTCACAAACAATGGCCACTTTTGGTGTTAGCGAATGAATACAAAAGCAAACCTAAAAGTAGTGCACAATTATTAAATAATAGATGTTTGCCCAGTGTCGGAAGGTCCGCAATGTTTGAAAAAAAAATCAAGTTAAATCCTTACCCTTCGCCTTAAACGAGACCGACAATTTCACGGCTTGATATTCGCAGCTATTAAAAAAACTTGGTGCGCACAAAATTATCGTGTCAAAGTAAAAAGCATTTAAGCGGTCGATCCTTTATATGAAAATCGCGACTGTTACTGTCAAGACGTGAACACAATCTTTTCTTATGACTAGCAATTTTATTATATGTATACTAACAACGTTTATATAAACTGTGTGACAAACAAAGAACATTATGTACTTCAAACACTCAAAAGGAAATACCGCTCACACAAAATAAGCTTAAAATAGATTGTAAGCCTATAGTACAAAAAATAAAATACTAATAAGCACTTATAAACTTTAAAGTAAATAAAAATAAATGTAACGTTCATTAACAGCCACTAGGCATGCAATGCATGCTATTTTCAATGTCTTTACGGAACTTGCTGAGTGAGTCAACATGAATATCGGTGAGATCACTTACTCTATCCAAGAGCTTTAAAAGGTAAGGTACTGGCGTTATTCGTTTGCTGGTGAACCTCGACGAGGCACGAAACTTGATGCGTGCCAGCAGCTGAGTGCAGTCAAAATTATCTCTTAGGAACTTAAATAGGAACAATACGTCTAATATTTTTCTCCGGTTTTCCTAAGATATCAATATGATATAAGGTCATCATTCTTTGTAACAAAAGCTTCTTTTCGGTTTACAAATTGCCTTTGCACTCGTGCTAAACGCAGCGCATGATCGCATAGTGTGTTCGCCACCTAGCACACTGTAATATTCCATTATACTATACACAAGTCTTACACAAGGCTATTACACTTTTTTTAACAAGAAAACATTTTTTATTTTTTTTAACAAATCCCAGCATTTTGGACTGAACAGAATTCCTGTTTTTTTGCTATTAATAAAGGCTTAATCCAGTAGATGTTGCATTATGATAGGGTTGTCGAAGTAACAATACCTCTTAACTGTAGAAACGTCTCGAGCAGCAGTCAAGAGATATTTCAGTTACTATTCAAGTCAGTACCAACTTCCATAGATGCCTTTATTTAACAAATCAAACGGTAAGAAGAATTGTATCGACGCGAAATTGAATTTAGTTCTATACTATAAAAAAGTTGATTTTCGTATTAAATGATAGTTGATAATTAATGATTGTTGATATTATAATTATAGTTGATAATTTGATGATTATTGACCCTAAATGAACATCGCTAGTATTTATCGCATTGGCAACTAGAGATGTGCCGGATCGAGAGATGAGACATAGGGCGGCATAAATAAATCTATGATTAAAAGAAATAAAAAATAATTTAAATTGATGTTACATTTCAAAAATGATATTTCATTGCTATATTTATTTCGAATTTCAAAAACATAATCAAATTTAATTTACTAATGAAAAAGATCCGTTCAAGATCCGCCAAAATTAATACGGAGACATACGAATACAGATCTTTTATCTCCTTCGGATATTCGCGGATACGGTTACGGATATCCGGCACATCACTATTTGTCAACATACCTATTCTTGCTGTAAGATCTAGCACATACTTTTCTTGTAGCTTTACAGAAAACAAACTCACCTTGTAAGCGTTATGTTCGCCATGCGGATCGGATAGGTCTATGATCTGTTTCCACACTTCGTACCAGCCATGATGCTGCGCGAATTGGTACGTCTCAAACAAACATTGCTTCGCGTCTAGCCACCTGTGGGGGATTTCGAAATTTTACACATATTGCAAGCTAGGCATGGATAAAGGACAATGTAATGGGCGCTTTTGGTGGCCTTTTTGAAAATGTTTGCGCACGAACGATACTTTGTTGTGTGTATAGAGGGCAACCATACGAATAATATTTGTATATGACAGCTTAACCTTAAACCGTAACAATTCCAAGATATGAGCGATTTTATACAAGAAGTTTTTGTATGATCCGAATCCGAAAAAGGGGACGAGGATGGCGCAGTGGTTAACGCGCCCGGTCTGCGATTGCCAAGGTTAAACAACTTTAGCAACGGCCGGTCATCGGATGGGTGACCCAAAAATGTTTCATCTCGAGCTCCTTCGTGCTTCGGAAGACACGTAAAGCCGTTGATCCTAGCTGCATTAGCAGTCGTTAACATCCATTAATCCGCACTGGGCCCGCGTGTTGGTTTTGGCCCATTCTCCTTATCCATCTATAGGGAAGGCTCGTGCCCCAGCAGTGAGGACGTAAAATGAGCTAATGATGGTGATGATGGAATGTATGAGAAATAGCAAAAATACTCAATGGAGGCTCGGGGCCAATTTCGATACAAAAACAATCATTCGTTTTCCTGTCGAGGGATCGAACCTAGTTTTTTTGAACGAAAATCGCCCTGTATTATGATACCAGCCAATAGTGTCGCTTATAAGAACCTCAAGAAAATCTCTGAAGCAATGTCAAAGCTCAAGAAAAGCAAATCAAAGCAAATCTTTTAACTTTTTTGTCAGTAAAATCAGTTATTTACTTAGAATATATCCAGTGTAGATTCTATCATATCTCCGAAAGGTTACGGGTACGAGCTGACTTATGACAAGTATTGTTCTTCTAGAAGATTGCTATACATAATATAAAAGTACCTTTAATGCGCAATAATGGTGAAAAAAGCAACAACCCTCCATACAAGTTGTCCATTGACCTGTGTTTGGTCTAGCGTGATCACTTCGATGGCGGCAAAGGTGATTGCAATTCATAGCAGATGTACAATTTGGTATAACCTTTCAACATTCAGTAGGATATATTATATTCCCACCACATTTGGGACTATAACTTTATTTGATAGACAAGGTTGAATATTATTCAATATGATATGTGATTTTGGACCCTTTCGTCAAAACAGCAAAACCTCTTTTTCCTTTACCATAACACTTAATGCTTTTACATCTTTTTCACCGCAGAGATTAAATTAAACAGTGCTACATTACTTATCATCATTATAATTAAGAAGAGGAGTGCAATTTTAGATATGAGCTTAAACTAAACATAAAACAACTACTATTTATCATTTCTTCATTTAACTCTTCTCTGTACGACAGTTTTCAATGTCAAAATATTCACCCTTGTCTTAAATTATAAGTGAGGGAGGATAACACTCTTAACTGACATCATAGAGTAAGAATAATTATGTCCAGTTCAAAAATCGGCCTACGTACAATCCATAGACTTCTACTCACCAAGGGCTACTAAAGAAGTGTTCCAAGGCTTCGTAAATTGGCACGTCGTTTCCATCGCTGTCGGTGATGATACCGTGGAAATACAGGTAGCTGACCCACAGCGACATGTAGAGGCAAGCGCACACGAACAAGATGGCGACACGCCTTTGGAAAAAATAAAAATAATGTTTCAGTGAGTTCAAAATGTTTTCCAGACTTCATGGACATCACTTTTGGTTCATTAGTCAATGAAGGCGGCAGCAGACCATGGACCTCAACCTAGCCGACGTGCAGGAGCGTCTTGCGACGCGACGAGCGGATTTCTTAGTACACTGCGCGTTATACTAACGTAGACACGTAGTCAATAGAAGATACAAGCGGCGATAGAAGAAACGCAATGACCTAAAAACCCGCTTGCCACGTTCGTCGTGAGACGCGAGTACGGTTATACTCACGTTTCTTAAGCAGATTATTTTATCTTGGTGCTGTTGACATTTCGAACTCTTTGCAGGGTTCATGGTCTTATGGAGAATGAGGTGTTGGTTGTCTCTATATTAACATGTAATTATGCTTTTGTCTGACTAACTTTAGATCATTTTGAAATTTTGGTCGATATTAAGGGGGTGCCGCGCGGATGCAAAACTGCGAGTTTCAAGTTTCTTTATGATAGCAAGCGAGTAGTGCGTAGCAGTGGTGTGACAACGGCGCCTGACTACGAATACACACGCACACTAATATCTGTACAGAGTAGGCTGGTGATTAAATTGGAGCAATGTTTAGTTATGTAAAATCATAGGCGTTTGGGTAAAAAATAATAAGTCTTAATATTTTTTAAATGAAAAATTAGACAACAGTGGCCTGCGGAATATCAATACAAACATTTTGATGTCGGATCATTGTTTCATTTGTGCTGTATTTACAAAGTTTCTAAAGAAATAAGTTTTTAGATATCATTACTTTTACATATTGTTCATGCAGTTTCTGGGTATTTGTTTCAAATTCCAAGACAATCATGGCCTTGTGAAAGGATCAAGCTAACCTACACTAGTCCTTTTAATGTATATGACCTATTCAGCGCCTAGTAAGTGACTTAAAAACACATAAATTTTCGAAATTCCGCGCGGCACCCTCTTAAGAGTACATGAAATATATATGTTTCTTTGTCACATGTGTTTTATCATACATTCATATGACTGATTGCAATTAAATTTTGGTAGACTATGCACTCATAAATTCAGTATGAAACGCAAAGGCAATCTTCGAAGCACCCACGGTGCTTAAAAACGCGATTTGAGCAGCAGAGCGTTCTAACAGTTCTCAGCACATATGGCGATGATAGGAGAAATTTGCCTAAAAACCTCGTTCATACATTACGTCACACAGCGAGCTATGCTAGCAGTCACTCTAAAAGACAGGGTCAGGGGGGCGATTTTTGAATATCACCGGTGATGTCGAAATAAATGTAACATGAAATACACTAGAAAATATAAATAAATGTTTGGCATAATTAAAAATTTGATTATTATGATAAATACCATTTAAAAATTTTCAGAGTCAAAAATAATTTACCGGTTTCCTTAAATAAGAGAATCAGGAGCATTTGTAATCGATTCATCATAGCATGATAACCAATCACCAGTTCAAAAATCGCCCCCCTAAGCAAGCTGAAGTGAATTTTCACTTATCCGCCATGCCCCTAAGTTAGGGGCAGAGGTGTTTTCAAATGGAGATGGCGCTCAAAGCGTCGTGTGGGCCGGACTCGGCCGGCTGACTTTAAGAACAACCAACCAACCCGGACCAACAACTTTAAGAATGCGGCAGGAAGTGGTTGGATGCGGAAGCCGGAGGACTGCGTATGGTGGCGATCCATTAGAGGCCAGTGAACCTCTGCAAGCTGATGATGATGATGATAATGACGATAATGACAATAACGCAAAGGTTTCTGAGTTTAAATCTGTTTACCGTTACTGTTTGATGTCTCTTATGAGAGTTGGTCTTCTTGCGCAAGGTTGTCTGGCAACTTTCGTATAACCTAACTGTTGTGTGTCAGTATAAAACTTGACAGGTTGACCACCGCCGGGCCCAGACAATAGAAATTCAATTGTTTGTCGTTCAAATGGCGTTTAAGGTGTTAAAAGTCGTGTCATCATCATCATCATCTCAGCCAAAAGATCGTCGGTCCACCTTGTTGGAGGTCTGCCCACACTGTAAAAGTCGTGTAAAGAAAGGTTATTTTAAAATCATCACGGGAGGTGCAATTCACTGGTGGGCCACTAGTTGAAAGAAAAGATGAACTCACTTGCAGATGTGTTTCTCCTTCCGAGGTTTCTTGCGCCAACGCTTCGAGAAAGTGTCAAAGGCGAGCGCAGCGGCCAGCACCATCAGAGTGAACCAAACAGTTTCATCATAGATGTAGTAGCGAAGACGGTACGCAATAAATGCTGCTATCACTGGCGGTATAAGGCCGCCCTTCTCCCTGCCAATGTTGCCCACTGTCCAAACACCTATATGAATTCAAGAGTCTTAATTATTATTATAGCCCCTATTACTGATTCTATCTTAAATCTACATTACAGATCTACGTTTTTTATCAGTGTGTCCTTTTCACACATTTCTATTAACTGCTTTCTCTTTACTCCTGTCTAATTCTATCCAAGTTCAACTCGATCAAAGGCATATCCTTAGTAGGTTATAAGGATACTGGGTGACTTACCATCAGGTAAGACCAAGGTCAAGCATAAGTGCTATGAAAAAGAGTATGGGTTGAAAAAATTTTGATTTTTAGATACTATACAAGTTGTACAAAGTTTTGTACCTGGATAGAAGACGAAATCAAACTGACTAATGCTGCACTATGATTTGAAAACAAGCACAAAAGAGTGGGTACCATTTGTTGTAAGATGGCATTAGTAAAATCCACTAACCATATCAGTATTATCAGTGCAACATAGGAATTCATGAGTGCTTGAGTGTATAATAATAATATAAATGCATGTGATCTACAATTATATATTTATGGTACCTATTGCATTTTCAAGTAGTAAGAACATTGTTGTTTACAGTTAGTGCAATACCCTACAATTAAGATAACAGAAAGGTATGCTTTACCTAAGAGACAATGTTAGTATTATATTTCAAATGAAAAAATAAGATTCAGAAAATAAGAAACATTGTGATAATATTTAGTTAAAGAACGAAAACATAAGGTACTTTAAAAATAAATAAAAAATAGCTCTTTGTTTTAAAACAATAAAATCATATATACCTAGAGCTGCACCAAATGGTATAAGGTAGTTGAGGTATCGGAAGTTGATTCCCCACAACTCATCTGGAGGCACCGCATACATCACCATTTGCCCCCAAGAATAGCCAACCATCAGCATGCCCGTGAAGCGATTCATGGAAAATGGAGGCTGTAATAAAAATTGTATATAAAATTTCAAACATCAAAACAAAAACCATGCAGAGAAATGAGGTCATGCATTTAAAATCAGAAACATGTTCTTATGACATTGTTGCATTTTGCTTTTTGATGATTTCATGAGTTAACAGTGTGATGCGATTAACAGAGTGTTTTGAGTTAACATAGATAATGAAAATTTAAGAAAGTAGGGCCTTATACACTTAATTTAACATACCACTTAGTTCAATCAAGAAAATGCAATTTTAAAATAACATAAATACAACTAAAAAAACAATAGACATGCTAACACATTTTATTGTTATAATCAAATATTAACATTATATTATTTTAAGTTATTGAGCCTTGTACTTACAAAGCCTTACACTTGAACCAATCGACACCAAAGACCACTTGAAAAAATCAATGAAAGAATGTTAAAACCTTGTAGATTATAGAAAATAACTAGATACATTATTAACACTACCTTAGCTCCCTCAAAGGAGAGAACGGGGAAAAGTATGAAGTGTGAAGTGGCAGATAATGCGAGTGGATCGTCCGTTAGGCTGGAATGTTCCCCACAAGAAATAATAATAACACTACCATTGCAACCAAACTATAAACTTTAGTATTATAAAAAAACTTCTGGGGGTTGTGAAGCCCTGACATTACTTAAAATATAACTAGTTACCATCCTCAACTTAATCTACCTAAACAACCATTCAGACATATGACAGTCGATTAGTATGATGAACTGCAAAAAACTTCAGCTTTTTACATCCTAGATTTGGGTAGGGCATTGACAAGTCACGGTGGCAGGCAGCCAATAATGTAAGCAGCACAAATCTGGTTGTTGTGGAAATACTTGTCCAGTAATAGACACCTTATGGTTGAGATGATGATTGACAAGTCAGTAAGTCAGTGAGTCAAGACTTTTCTTTTTATATTGATAATTATTTTTATTTGTTGCAATACAATTAGCACTCTACAATTAAGAAGTATTTATTTAAAAAGCTCTTTTTATTATGAAACTTGTAATCTGTAAATGTGTTAAAATAATCACACACATCATATAAAGGTTCATCTGTAAAGAGCCCTTGCAGTGCAGCTGCTGTACTGTAGTTGCTCTGCTTTGGAAATCCATACAAATAAAAACACCAAGACTGCAGCAGTGCACAGCTGTGTCTCAGCAGAGCGAAAGACACACTTATCTTTGCTGCTTCTTTAAAGACGCTCTTAGAACCACAAGTGTCTTGTGAGAGAGTGTTCTCTTTGGTAATGATAACTGAGGAAGTCTGATTCAAACATCAGTTATGAGATTGAAAACTGAACATTTCATTGTAACAATTGTAAAACACTCACACATCTATGCTTATTTAAGAAATACAAGTAGGTTACGATAGGAACTCTAGGTAACTTTGACAAAGTATTGTTTCTGATCTGAAAGCCTCCAAGAATCTAGAAGGGGATGGGTACATGCTTTTGTGCCATCTCCTTTAGACACGTCGGAGGATGCTCAATCACACAGTTTGTGGAATGCTTTAAGCTTCTCTCCACCCCTACAAAAGTTCAGTTACGCTGTTAAGGCAATCTGCAGGAAACACAGAATTATTTTTTTTTATTGACAAAGTAGATATTTTTTTCAATCTAATTGCAAATTATGCAATGGTTTCTACACAGAACAGCCACTACTTAAATCTAGAAATTTAAGAAGCATTCCTTGCATATGTCTACTAGTAGCAAAAATTTAAGTGAAATAATCTAAATGAAGAACAAACCTTCCTATTCAGCAGCATTTTATACGTCATATCACTCTTCTGTCCGAGATCATCATTAGCATCACGAACGTATCTTGGTATTTTGAAGATCTCGCCAAGCCAGCTTACTCCAAAACCACCGAGTGTTGTCCACCAAACAAAGGCATGTCTATCTCTTTCCAAGTAAAAATGGTGTACTCCAAAGATACCACCAAATAACCACAGCAAGTAAGCCAAAATTACTGATTTATTTTTTGGAACTGGAACATTTCTTAGAACTGGGTCAACTGGGCCAACTGGGCCAACTGGGCCAACTGGATCACCTGGATCAACTGCATCAACTGGATCAACTGGATCCATTTCTCCTGGCATTTTGAAAATATCTCGATCACAGCCGATATACGATTTCTGAATAAAAAACACAATATGGTCGTCTTAAAAATTATGATTCTTTGCTACGACTTAAGGTAACTATACGTTTAAGTTTTGTGACTTGCTAAATAAAGATTTAGACGTAGGTACCTAAATTTTTTCAAATAATTGTAGAATTGACGCCACCTTAGAAGCTTCAGATTGACAGAAAGAAAAAATGTTATACAAAATGACGTGTGATTTTTTGTTCTTAGTTTCTCTTCTTCTCTAGAGGAGCGCAAAAGCATCTAGAACATACTGCCAGACAACCAATTTTTTATTATTATAGTAATAAGTGATGATGAATGGCTGATGAATAACTATTGATTCAAACATTTGGTTCCTTACAAATAAACAAAGAATAAGGTTCAAATAGTTATTCCGTGTTTTGTTCCTGTCATGTAAGTCATTTCAAATTAGAGTAAAAGAGACAAAACACGGAATAACAACTATTCGAAGCTTATCCTTTGTTTATTTGTAAGACCATTGGGCCCAGTCGTTGGTACCAACTCAACTATAGTTTATCGAACCTGGGACTTCTAGATATCATTCAAAAGAAACTGTAATGACCTGTGTCTGAGTCTCAGTGACTTCTCTAGACAAAACAATAATGGTTAATCTTCTTTCTCTCTAATAATAATTCATCATTAGCTCATTTTCATTTCCGCTAACAGCTGATTTGAATGTCTCTGTGTAATTAATTAGGTATTTAAACAAAAATTTAATTCTACTCAATTAATGGCCGATTACCAATTCATTCGTTAAACTTAGTTATAAATCAGTGGTGTACCTACGTATTGCAATTTGCAATTAATTATAATAATAAAATCTAGAAAATGACAGTTACCGGCACCTTAGGTGAATCATTGTCATCTTCAAGGTACCCTTGTTGCTCATTTAACCAAATTTATTAAAATAATTTCATTGTTAATTATCTAACCGTAGTTGCTTTAACCCTAACGTATTTATTTAAATTAAAACTTACACTTTAAAAAACATAAACATAACCTCTGTTAGTTGGTTACGCTGTTACTTTGACAGTTCTATAGATTTCAAAACTTAAGTTCTAAATCAGATTTGTTTTAACTTTCTTTTGTTCTTTAAATCATATCATTATGATGACTCGCAAGGCCTTGTCTCGTCAGGAAGAGTCCAACCTCCAACTGACTTTGAGTGAACTCAAGGTTTCGAAGGAATTATGTGATCAATTAAACAGAGAGAGAGATGACAATGAAAGGGAACTTTTAGAAACATTAGAGAAGCATCAGTGGCTTAAAAATGAGATGATTCAATTACATGAACAATACACAGATACCATTGATGCTCGGGACAGGCTCCAAGATATTGTGGACGGGTTTGACCATTGTAGTTCAGAGTATGACCAGGCTCTGAACTATAATCAGGAACTAAAGAAGCAACTGCATGAGGCGAACAACAAAATATTATTATTCTTAGAAACATCCAAACACAATACAACTGCCTCGTTAAATCAAAGCCCAAAGACCTGACGTGATGAAAGTAGAAATAGCAACAACTTAATGAAGATTGCTGGCTGTAGCAAAAACAAACTTAAGAAATATATAAAAATTAATAAGTAAATATTACAAAAACACAAAAGTTAGTTAAAAAACATAAATGACACACAACTTCTACAAAACAGTACTTAAAGATAAATTACAGGACTCTCTTCTTTCCATTACCAAAAAGTATGAACTTTCACAAGGACAAATTAAAGAACACATGTTGGCAATGAATGAGCTGGTACAAATGTGTAACGGAAATAATGATAGATTTAATTCACTTACTAGTAGTAGTTGTAAATGTATACAATTACTGGGTTGTTTATCAATGACTGTGATGATGTGATTCTTCCTCTCCAATAAAACTAGTTAATACTAATTTACCTAAAGGTTCCATTAGCCAGTGTAAAATTATAAATACACCACACATAATAAAAAATATCAATCAAGAGGATTTTTAAATTTTATCTAAATTTAAAAATCCTCTTGATTAATATTTTAATATTAAATAAGAGACATTGTTATATTTAGCGATGAATTTGGTAAAAACATGGGCCACTTGTAATTTGACTTAGGACATTTAATTATCAATTACTATATGCCTGGTGCTTCTAACTATGATATTTTAACAAAAGCAATTGATTATAAATATAAACCGAATAGTACTTTATTAATTTTTGTTGGAAATAGGGGTAAATTGAACAAATCAAGTTTGATTAAGAGTTTAAATAACTTAAATAAATTAAATGTGGGGAAAATTATACTGTTTACTTTACCCTATTGTAATAGCTTGCCACAGGAGGAAAATACTACTAGACATAAGCTGAATTTGACATTACATACATTTTGCATTTAATTGACACTAAATATTATGTTAGTAATTTTTATTTGACAAAAGATAGTTATTATCTGCCAATTTATTTTAAGCGACAAATAGCTTCATCGCTATCATATTTTATACACATCTCAGCCAAAAACTTGGCTAAACAAGTTGCTCCTAT
Organism: Eudonia mercurella; assembly: GCA_963082485.1. Classification (NCBI taxonomy): domain Eukaryota; kingdom Metazoa; phylum Arthropoda; class Insecta; order Lepidoptera; family Crambidae; genus Eudonia; species Eudonia mercurella. The sequence goes on from OY720022.1 coordinate 24,305,453, forward strand.
TGAGCAATGTTTAATAGACATAAATGTCAGTAGTGTTTCTACTGATATTCCAATCAATAATTTAAATTAAATCATAAGACAAAAGAGGAATTCTCTTGCAAAATGTTTGGTAATATTTTAAATAAATGTGTTATTCATTTTAAGAAAAGCCCGTCCCAACCTACAATTATTAAAAATGTTCAGTCAATCAATATGGTTCACCAGAACATTCAAGGAATAACTGGCAAAGATCTAGAGATTGAGTTGTTCATGAACGATAATAAAGTTGATATTCTATGTATTACTGAACTGAACACTGGCTTAAAGATCATCAGTTCATGTTCAATTTTAATAGTCAGTTGGTAGGTAGTTTGTTCAGTCAAGTAAATTCAATTCATGGTGGCTCCTTAATTATAGTTAATAAAAAGTTAAAATTAAAGAGACATAGTGAGCCTCTTGGTTGAGCGAACAATAGAAATAGCTTGTGTGGAGCTGGAGCGACTTGTTGTATTAAGTGTATACAGGCCTCCGTCAGCATTGTATGATTATTTTGAAAAAGTAATGTATGAAGCATTATATAAAATCCGCAATGTAGGTAAAAAGATAGTTGTTTGCGGTGATTTTAATATTAATTTGTTAGAAAAGTCTACAGGTTCTATCAAAATTAAAAATTTATTTCAATCATATAATTTGAATAATTTATTTTTGGAGCCGACTAGAATAACTACCACTTCGGCCACTTGTATCGATAACATATACACTGATCTAGTACCACTGTCTAAACTCATTATTAATAAACTAGACTCTGATCATTGTAGCTGCAGCCAAATGGTCAGCCTTCCACATCAGTGTAAGCTAGTGAAGAAACAGAATATCACTGTTGTACCAAAAACTGCAGGTTGTCTGGAACGCTTTAAAAATAATCTCTATGATAATAAATAATATATGTTATGTAGAATATAATGATAACCCAAATGAATTTTATAATGATTTCTTTCATAAATATTGTTTAGAATTTAATAAAACTTTTATTCCAAAGCTTAGAATAATTTCCAAAGATGATCTCGGTTAGTGATACTGTTACTTTTAGTGAATGGGTATCCACAAAAGTAGAAAGCGACTTTAAGAGCTATATGATGAACGCAACTATAACACCAGTGAAGATTTTAAATTGTATGTCAAAAAATATTAATAATTTATTTAAAACAGTATGTCGATTAGCTAAATTCCTGAGTTCAAAGATTAAGCTTAGTGATAAATAACAAAATAAAAATGACATGGAATATTATATAGTGAAACTAGAAATGTCAAAAGTCGTAACAATGAGTACAAATTGAGCTACGAAATCAAATCTTAGCTTCTGATGCTGAGGTTGCTGCGGCATTTGAAAAGTTTTTTACTGTTACTTATTCCAGTTTCAACTATAAAGGCTTTGGACTCGTCCCCCACTGTAGCTGAAGCGGTTCTAAAGGAAAATGTAAAACCTAGTGAAAACCATTTTAGTTATCAAAAAATTAATTTTAGAGATAATACAATTAAAACTTTTAACACTCTTAATAAAAATAAGACTGATCTGTGGTACCCCATTTCGTCGACGTCACTAAATCCGTTATTGAGACAATAGCTCCAGTTTTAGCTTGCATTAACGAATGTATTGACTGTGGTGTTTTTCCTGACCTAATGAAGCACAGTAAAGTAATTCCATTATACAAATCAGGTAGCACATCTGGACCCACTATCTTTAGACCAATTTCTGTGCTACCCACATTTAGTAAAATATTTGAAAAGATGATTCTAGATCAAATTCAAGTTCATTTTTATAGAAATAAGCTTGTTCTTTTGCTTATTCTAGACAATATGGTTTTACTAAGGTTTTACTAGGTGTCACTCGACTACTGATGCTGGTGTTGAGCTTTAACTTCAAATATTTAATGCCTGAATCCTTCACACGATGCCTTAGGAGTTTTTTGTGATTTATCCAAGGCCTTTGATTGTGTTTTACATGAAACCCTGGTCAGGAAGCTCTACCACTATGGATTTAGAGATGCATCACTGAATCTTCTTATCTCATATTTGAGTGATACAGTTCAGAGGGTTTATGTTAACGGTAAAAGATCTCCGGGATCGGTGGTTACAATGGGATTTCCACAGGGTTAAATTCTTGGTCCTTTCTTATTTTTAATTTATATTAACGACTTGCCTTACTTTGTAAAAGACAACCATGAGATAGTATTGTTTGCAGATGATACCTCACTTTTATTCAAAGTGAAGCGACGACAGCCGATTGATGACGATGTGAACAATGCTGTCTCAAAGATAGTTCATTGGTTTAGTGTTAACAATTTGTTATTAAATGAACGAAAACCAAATGTATAAGATTTGTATTACCCAACGTTAAGGAGGTAAAAACCAGTAAAAATTAAAGATTAATTAATTATTAAGAATTTGGACCTTGTGGACACCACAGTGTTTCTAGGTATAACGTTGGATGCAAAGCTACAGTGGGGCCCACATATAGGTAAATTGTCAAGTAGACTGAGCTCTGCGGCTTATGCAGTAATGAAAATTCGTCAGATCACTGACATTGAAACAGCTAGACTTGTTTACTTTTTTTTAGTTACCTAAAAAAGTATTTTTTTTTAGTAAAAAAAGAAAAAAATATACGTCATTGTTAATTCAATATTATATTTTCTATTGTAATATTGATTTCAAAAGGTGAGATGTCAAATGTTACACATCGTAGTCGCATACGATGTGTAACAACTGTAAGGCTCGTTAACTTTTTTTTATTCAAAAATGGCATTTTTGTGTTCGTTGGAAAAAAAAATTACTAAAAAAAATATATTTTATATTTTATTGGAAACGAATGATCGCTTGCAGTTTCCATTAATTATTGTTAGAATGGTCAGGCCAATAAAGCACAGGCTATAAAGAAAGTATTACCACTCCTATTACTACCCTACTACCTCATCTATTGAACTAAAATCATTTGGATAACTATATTTTGACTCCTGTTCCTGACGATGGATGACGAACCCAAAGATCACTAATCTAAAGAAATTGCTAGACTTGTTGCTTACGTAATGGAAGTGTTGTACCAGAAGTGCACAAGGACACTTGCAAATATAATTAATCTCATCAAAAAGGATGACCCTTTTGATGAAATCATCTTGTTGACGAACGTGAACAAGATGATTTAAATGATTTGAGGCGTCAGAGCTCCAAAGAGTCTGAATAATTTAAATAAATAGAGCTTTATGTTAAAAAAAATATCTATTATTATCAGTGATCGGAGTAGGTAGATTGATTTTACGTACTCGCATCATAAATAGTCATAGAAATCATAACATGGATAAGCCTTTTTTCCGGGATTTATATAAAAAAAATAACTGAATCGAACCATAAATACTTTATATTGCCAAGAAAAGTACATTTAAAATGTACGTTACACAAACAAGGTTAAATTAATTGTGTCAGCGGCCTGGAAGGTAGTGCCGGCCGACACAGCACAGTGGGCAGATTGGGGAGGAATAAGGAGCTGAGGAGGGATGGATGTTGATGATGGGATATTTGGGACTTACTTGGCGAGCTACGTTGACGGCGTGGCTACGACACGACTGTCGTGGAGATGGAGCTGATGCTGGTAGAAGTCGCTTATTTCGCGCACACACACGCGCACGCACTTTACGAAGGGGTGTACCGGCCGGTAAGCAATTCACGAGTATTCAGTGCTGAACGCGACGTCACGGGCGGGCCGATTGATGAGAACTTAATGACTAAATGCACGCTGCACGTCTATGCAGCTGAGTGAAGGTCGCGCGGTCCTCACCACACTAGCTCCGCCGACGGCTTGTGCGGCGTATCTATCATTTGAATGAGTGCACCGTCGCGTTTCTGGTGCGAATATTAATATTAGTAAATCGTCAATATTTACTTGCATGACGGAATTTTGTGAGTAAGACTAAACCCGCAAAAGGAGTAAAAGAAAGAAAGGTTTTTTATTCTACACATTACAACATTTGAAATTCCTTGAAAAAATCTTAATTATTTCAAAATCCCGGAATCCCGGAGGCATATCCATACTAATATATCATCATCATCATTAGCTCATTTATGTCCCCACTGCTGTGGCACGAGCCTTCCCTATGGATGGATAGGGAGAACGGGCCATGAACCACCGCGCGGGCCCAGTGCGGATTGGTGATTGTTAACGACTGCTAATGCAGCCGGGACCAACGGCTTAACGTGCCTTCCGAAGCACGGAGGAGCTCGAGATGGAAAATTTTTGGTCACCCATCCAGTGACCGGCCTTTGTGAAAGTTGCTTAACTTCAGCATTCGCAGACCAGGCGCGTTAACCACTTTGCCATCGAGCTCCTCATATCCTACTAATATATACGTGCTAGTTAATTGACCCCAAATCAATCTACCTACTCCGATCACTGATTATTATAGTAATATTTTATAATTGTAGCAAAATATAATGTTTCATGTCATTGATTTTGTTTTTTATCATAAAAATCCTTCATTCTTGTACTAAATACTGACTGTAGGGCAACAAAAAACCTTAGAAATAATTTTGTCCGCTACCTACCTTACTACGAAACGGAAACACTGTGCAGTTTGTGCATAGTATTGATTAAACCATAGAGCAATTAAACATTGTTCTGAGAATTAAACCATAAACATTTTTTTTTAGTTGATGGCTTTGTGCGATTAGCACATTTAGCCAGTGTCAAAGTAATGGTTCTTAGATAATACATAAATAAACAATATTTCTTTCCTGAATGATAATAGAAATGAGAAGTGAAGAAGTGGTTGCGCGTCTCATCCCATTTCTAAATAATGAACGCGCGGGCGCTGCGTTTCATTTTACGTTTATGCCTCGTTTGTCACGTCTTAGCGTGAACAAAGCTAATAATAGTAATCTTGTGTGCCACTGAATGACAACAAACTATTTTTTGTTCCTAGAACTTTACATATTTTTTCTATACAACTTGTTGATTTGTATTCACGCCATATTCATAGCAGCAGTCATATTGCTTATACTTATTACAAATTACAAATAAATTATAAAAAATATATGAAAAAATAATAATCATATTTTAAAAAATTGTAAATAAGAATCGCATGTCTGCATAGCACTAAAAAATACACGCTCGTTCGCGTACGCGCGCCCACTCGACCACGCGTAGGTAGCGCGAGCCTCGCTGCGCGCCCGCAGCTTTGTAAGGGCGGCGGGCGGCGGGCGGCGGTGGCGACCGGTGGCGGGCGCATCAAAGCTGATCAAAGCCAGTGTACCGCGCAGCCTCAACCGACTTAGTGATGGGCCGAGTCGCGATTTTTTCAACTCGAGTTAACCGAGTTGAAATCAATGCCGACTTCGTTTGCAATTAGGTTCAACTCGGTTGAGTTGAATCTGCGATGCGATAGCGATGGCGTTTTGTTTTTGATATATTTAACCGAACCGACTCGGTTGCGGTTGTAACTCGGGAGTCTGCAAGTCGCAACGGCAAAGTAAAAGAGTTAAACATTAGCTTCGATTTTATTACTTCTTGAGTAAGACAAATCAAAAATTATCTTGATTTAGGTATTCCAATAGAAATTAATATTTCAACTTTTAAAGGATCAGAATTTCAATTATAAAACAAGTAGTTACCTCAAATCAACTATTTATTGTATATAAATATGCATAAGTAAGTAAGTGTACACAGACAGTGTTAATTGAGACCTAAGCTTTTTTTTACAAATTAAATACCGCTCCCTCGGTTCGGTCGGTTGAACTCGGTTTGGCGATCGGTCGCGGGGCGGTGACGGCCGAAGCGAGCCGAGCGATCCACACACCACACCGAACCAAGTGAGTTCGGCGGTTCAGTTCGGACTTCGGCCCGGGCCCGCGTACGCGACTCGAAAGCGAAGCGAGTCAAACCGGGCTAGGACAAAATCAACTTGAGTTGACCGGTTCGATAAACAACTCGAGTTAACCGAGTTATTTGACTCAAGTCGCCCATCGCTAAAACGATTGACACGTTTGTTAGCTCTAGCGAATTTTGAGCGAAACGTGTTCTTAAGTGTGTTGTTTGATTTGTTTGTGTGTGTAAAAAAACTAAAATGACGGAAAATTATTCCAACGTAGAACTTGTGGAGATGGTGCGATTATACGCAATTAGTGGAACTAGTCTACGTCGAGCCGTGGTCATGTTCGCGGAAATGTTGTCAAACAGACCAACTCCATCGCGCGAGGTAATGCTTGCTGCCACGCAACGACTGAGAGATCATGGCCACTTCAACGTTCCTCAACATACGCAGGGTCGCGGCAGTGTGGCTCATTCGATTCGAGAAAATCCTCGAATACTTCCAGAGAGAACCACGTGCCAGTAATCGTGATTCTGGCCACCACTTTAATGTCCACCACACAACAGTCTGGCAGCTTCTTAAGTTGGAGCAACAACACTTGTTCCACTTCAGAAGAGTTCAAGAATTGAACGAGCAAGATCATGCTGCCCTGGTCACTTTTTGTCACTGGGTACTAGAACACCGAGAAGCCAGCATTCTATGGACGGACGAGTGTATGGTTACGTGGATCGGTGTTTACAACGTCCACAATGAACATTGGTGGGCTCACCACGAATAGAACCCGTATAAGACCAAAAAAGATTCGTTCCAGCATAGGTTTAGCATCAATGTGTAGGCTGGCATTGTTGGTGGACATTTACTCGGGCCCTATTTCGACGAGAGTTATCTCAACAGCAACTCGTATTTGCAACTTTTGCAGCACGTAGTTGACGTAGTGCTTAACGACGTGCCACTAACTCTTCATCGGAATCTCTTTAACCACCAGGACGTGGCTCCTTCGCATTATGGAAGCCAAGTGCGCGATTATTTGGACGAAGTGTTCGGAACACAGTGAATTGGTCGAGGTGGGCCAGTACCCTGAGGGCCTACCACGAACCACGTTCGGCGTGTTGCCTCTCTGTCGTACTTGTAAATTCGTGCGTTAGTGTGATAGTAAGGCAACACGTCAAACGTGGTTCGTGTTAGGCCCTCTGGCCTTTGAGGTCGCCAGACTTGACTCCGTGTGACTTTTATTTGTGGGGAGACATAAAATGAATGATTTATAAAGACGAAATCACGAGTGTTGTGCAGTTAAAACAAAATATTTTAATGGCTTTTGACAGTGTAAGGTCAAATCGTAGTGTGCTGCAAAAGTTAGCTAGAAACTTAAGACGCCATGCTCATTTGTGCACAGAACGTGAAGGTGCCCACTTTGAACAGTACTTGCAAGTATCTTAAACTTAATCGGTGTACCTATTATTAAAGTTTATTTTTTAATTATTGAACAATCTACATTGCAAAATAATATTGCAACAAAAGTATACGTATGCGTAAGCGTAAGGGTAAGCGTAAGCGTATGCCACTTTACAACAGAATACATAATAGTACAACTTTACGTAAGTTCATCGACTTAACGTCCGCCCACTGCGCTCTAATATACCTACTACGGTCCGCACCCATATTCTCGTCAGTCGACGGTCGCTTTTCTGATTTACACCGAAATAGTTTAATTAATCAATCGGTTCCTTATTACTTGCTCCGTGTTAAAAGTATTTTTTAGTCATTAAGTGTAACAATTACGATCAGCTGTAAATTTATGACGGGAATGCAAATCTGCAACCTGTACCTATAGTTCCACTGCGTTTTCACATAAACAATTTATACTGACAAAGTCAGAATTACACGCACTGATAATACATTTAACAATTATAAAAATAAAACTTCACTTTCTGTTAAAAGAGCACGTCTCTTGACGCCATCACGAAATGTCATTCACAAGTCTTGTTCGATATCTCCGTTCCTTTAAGAGTAATCCTTTTGAAATTTTGCATAGTGCGGGCACTATTAAGATACTAAATATGTGTGAATTTTATTGCTATAATTTAAGTCGTTTTCGAGAACGGCCATGGGTACGCTAGCTTGATCGTGAAGTAAGCGTACACACAAAAAAAAATCTTTATTTATTAAACTAAAGAAGCACTAATTATTTTATGTTTGCAGTAATTACGCACTAATTACGCACTAAAAGAGGGCATAACAGCAAACGTGAAATCGAGTAATCGACCATGTGTACGCCACCTTAACGGACACACAAAAAAGCCTGTTGTCCAGTGTTGCCCATACACGCCCAGTTTATGTAGAGTTGCCAGGGCCAGGGAAAATAAATAAAATTTAAACATGTTCGGATACGTGTATCACGTATTAAAAAATATACGCACCTTAAAAATATGTGTCACCAAAACATTTTGGTAGTTTTCTTTGCTAAATCTTGTAACTAATGTTATCAAACCAAGAATGTTGCTAATTTGTAAAAATAAAAATTAAAAAGATCATACATGTATACTTTTGAGATTAAAAATAGTTGAAGCATAACACTTCCGGAAACGGTAGTAAACCAACGCACGTCAATCAATCGTTAGCAACTTTTATACCTACCTAGCCATACTTATTCAACAGTGTACCTACCTACTAGGTATCTAAAAACGTCAATCAATCAAATGGTGTGAGCGTAGTTTTATTTTTGGTTTCTTCCCTAAAATATAACAATCATTTACGCACTGCTTTCTTAAAACCAACATGTTAGCAATACTAATTTCGTGAAGTCGCCATAAACAATCGATCGCACCATCGTTCGACGAACACACAAAACGGCTAATCATGTTTTCGCGTAAAATCCATTAGACGTCCGAGCGAGGGGGAAACATAATTTTATTTCCTAGTGCGTATTCTTTAGCTACAACACAATCATGAATTTTGGCGAGACTGCCAGTAGTGGCTATGTCACGACAGAAACGATATATGGGACTCATGAAGATTCCCATGTAGTCATGTCAGAGAAGGTCCAGTCCTTGGCAGGTAGTATTTATCAAGAGTTCGAGCGCATGATAGCGCGGTACGACGAAGATGTAGTGAAAACATTGATGCCTCTGCTGGTGAATGTGTTGGAATGTTTGGATTCAGCATACCAGACGAACCAGGAGCACGAAGTGGAGTTGGAGTTGCTGCGGGAAGATAACGAACAGCTGGTGACGCAGTATGAACGCGAGAAGGCGGCGAGGAAGCACTCTGAACAAAAGGTGAGCTGCCACTCATTACATGAACAGACCTTGGTACAGATTTCTTTGTTTTTGTGCACAAGGCTACTTGTTTGGTTGCATTCACAGTTGTTTCCTTAGTTTCTATTGATGCACACCTGTGTGTTACTCATTTTCGGTAATTATCATTATCATAGTTGTTTTGTTGAAATTGTGTTATATTTATGCAATGTGTCATCCTTTCTGTTATCTCAACCCCAAGGTAAACATGTTAGTTGGATACCTACCATGTCTACAAATTTCAAATTTAGGGCAATGTCTGCCTTCACTGATCAAGGTCTTTACACTTATCAAAATGCATTTGTATATGTATACACATGCAACATATAAGCATGTATGAGTGAGCTGAATTGATTTATGCCATTGTTTTGCTTATAATGGATTGTTATTTGTATTGTTCAGTGCACTGGTATCAATAAACAAATAAGTCTCTGTTTACTATGGATAAGTAAAAATGTTACTTAAAACAGACTATTGCATTTTATGAGTACCTAATAAACAGCATTTAATTGAAATGCTCAACATTCCAGGTGGATTTTAGATTTACTTATGTTATTTATTTATTTTATTTTTTACTTTACCTATTACGGACACATCAATTACAATAATTAAAGAATATTATTATAACATTTTCACATAGTATAACTTTAAAAATATATATTGACAACCATTCAATTATCTCTTTTACAATAACGCAAACATTCTAACAATATATCCAGCCCTTCATCCACAAACAAGTCACATTCAGGGTGGATGGCAAAAAGAGAGTTGAGTGCGGTATAGGGGAATTAGCACGGGCCGTCTAAAGTGGTGGTAGTTGTTCGGCGCAAAGAGTCGACACAGCTCATCATGTGAGTCAGGGATATCTATCTTACCTTGGAGAATTTTGCACATAACCACAATTTGGTGTTTCATTCATCTAACCTCCAAGAAATTATAGCCAAGACTAGCTAGCAAAAACTTTGACGGGTACATGAAAGGATACCCCTTCTCATGTTTGTCATGTTGTATCTTAAAAAGCTTTCTGCACCTTCTCTAACATAAGCATGTGTGCGTTTTCATGAGGGCTCCATACACACATGAAACTCTAATTTACTACATACTAAAGTAGTGAATATGAATTTATTAATTTGAGCATAGATGAACTTATGGAGAACACTTTCCAATACTTTTGCTGAAGCAGAGTGAACTGCAATAGGGCGATAATTCTCTAATCTGGATTTATCTGAACTTTTTGGTATTGGACTCACCCTTGACAGTTTCCACTATTATTATTATTTTTTTTTTTGGCACATAACAGTCATTACAAAGAATTACTAATACTAAATATTTACAAGATTAATAGACAATGAGTGCCCAAACATAACTGTGGTTGATATTTACCAGTTGTCAAGGCCAGATTAAATATGTTTTTTTTTTTTTTTTTTTTTTTTGTCTCATTAAATCTGCAATCAGCCCCAGAGCTATAATCAGATCTTTTGAAGTACTAGCAACTGTTGAGATTGCACATCCATTGATATTTAATCTCTTATTTTTAAAACTCATCTTTGTGTTTAGATTGACGCCAGTCGCATTCTTTTCAGCCGAAATATGCTGTCATTGGTATTTATTAGCTTTGCAGCTAGATGATTTCTATGTAACGTAAGTCTTTGTTTATAGGTAGAAGAAGAACTTTCTATTTCTTCCTTAACTGTCGGGATTTCTAGGTACTCATGGACTTCAGTGTTTCGTGTGAACCATGGTGCGTTACAGAGAATTTTCAGAACTTTATTCTGGAAGCGCTGGAGGATTTCTATGTTTGAGTGGCTCGCTGATCCCCACAGTTGTATACCATATGTCCAGACCGGTTTAATGATACATTTATATATCAGGAGTTTGTTTTCCAGACATATTGTCGAGTGTCTGCCCAGTAGCCAGTACATGTCTGCAAACTTTTTATTTGCCTGTTCTTTTTTTGCCTTTATGTGATCTCGCCATGTGAGTCGTCTATCAAGGTGCACGCCCAGATATTTAACGGTCGTTTGGTGTGCTAAGATAGTTCCATCAAGAGTGACAGGTGAGCAGTCGCCTCTTTTTAGTGCGAAGGTAATGTGTACTGATTTCGCTGGGCTTGCTTGAACTCTCCACTTCTTGAGCCATAGTCCAATTTTATCCAGGCATTCTTGCAGTTTTGTAGAAGCTGAGTGTGGATCTTTGTCACAAGAGAGAACTGCGGTATCATCTGCGTAGGTTGCAGTAACTATTTCTTCTGAGACAGGTAGGTCAGCAGTGTAGATTGTATATAAAATTGGACCCAGTACGGAGCCCTGCGGTACACCAGCTTCTATTTGATTGATCGATGATAGACAATCTTCGCATTTAACCTGAAATATTCGGTCTTGTAGGTAGGACTTCAATAGCATAAACGCTGTATTTGGGAGGTGTAGCTTTAGCTTATATAAGAGACCCTTGTGCCATACACGGTCAAAGGCCTGTTTTATGTCGAGAAAGACGGCTGAGCAGTATTCTTTTCTCTCCAGTGCTTGCCGTATTGTATGAGCCACTCTATGTATTTGCTCTGTAGTTCCATGGTGTGCCCGAAAACCGAACTGGTGATCTGGTATTAATTTTTGTTCCTCGAGTATTGGGAGTAAGCGTCTCAGGAGTAGCTTCTCGAAGAGCTTTGATAGTAAGGGGAGAAGACTTAAGGGCCTGTATGATGTTACTTCTGTGGCGGGCTTTCCTGGTTTAGCTACCATGTTTATAATAGACACTTTCCACAACTTTGGAAAATATTGTATTCTCAATATTGCATTGAAGAGGATTGTGAGCAGAACAATGCCTTTTTTTGGCAATTGTTTTAGCACTTCTGCCGTTATTAAATCAAACCCTGGTGCCTTTTTTTGCCTTAGACTTCTTATTGTTTTTTTTTAGTTCTGTCGGTGAAACTGATTTCAGTGGTAATGACATCTGTTGGTCACTGTTGATGAATTCATCAATTTCTTCTTCGGTCTGGGCGATGTCGGGTTCGTTAGGTTTAAACACGTCTTTTAGGTAGTTAGCAAATAGCTCAGCTTTATCTTGAGGTTTTCGTGACCAGTTACCATCAGCTTGCCTTAGTGGAGGTATGTGTTCTTTTGGTCTTTTTAATGAATTAGTCATTTTCCAGAGTGAATAGTCCTCAGCTTTGTTTGGTGACAGGGTTTTTAATTTATCTTGGAGGGTGCTATTCTCATTTTCTTCAAGCATTTCTTTGAGCTCTTTTTGGATTTTATTGAGTGCTGTTTTGTCTTCTCTATTTCTGCTGGTGTGCCACTGCCTTCTTAGTTTTCTCTTTTCAGTTATCAACTCTTGTATTTCCTGGGTAGCGTCATAATTTTGTGGTTTAGATTTTATAGACGGAGTTGATAGCCAGGCTGCTTTTTGAATTAGGTTGGTCGTATACCACGCAGCGTTTTCTATGTCTTCTTCAGTTTTTAGTGGTATACACAGATTAGCATTTTCTTCGATATATTCTCTAAAAGCCTCCCAGTCAGTTTTGTGGTTGTACAAGGTCTCACGTGGTTCTTTCAGTATGACTGTAGAACTCAGTGTGCAGATGACGGGTGTGTGGTCTGAGGAGCCGTCTAGGCACGATTCTACTTTTGTATAGAGTCCTGATATTCCTTTTGTGATAAAGAAATCTATAAGATCAGGAGTTTTGCTATGATCTGATGGCCAATAAGTTGGTTCCCCTGTTGATATTACATTGAGGGCATTGCTATCAATTGCCTTCTTTAGCTCTCGGCCTCTAGTCGTCGTGAGTCGCGAGCCCCAAAACGTATTTTTGGAGTTCCAGTCTCCACCAGCAACATATCTCTTACCCAGTGTTTGTAAAAAGTCTCCAAACATTCTCTCATCTATGCGGTGTCTCGGAGGACAGTACACTGCTGCCACATTTAGTGAACCCTGCCAATCATTTATTGAGATTACAGCGGCTTGTGTGTGTGCGTGATTAAAGTTTGCTAAAACGTGGTGTTTTATGTTTTCCTTAACTATCACAGCCGCCCCAGCATGTGATGTTCCATCTGGATGGTTCGCGTAGTATATGTTGTATCCTTTAATTTGAACAACTCTTTGGTCTGTCATGTGCGTTTCTGTGATTAGACAGATATCTATTTTGTTCAGATTAAATATGTGACAAAAAGGAATGCACAAGTGCTTCTTTGCCTGTTTGACAACTATGTGTGGAATGCTGTATGGTCCAACAGCGTTGCTAGGTTTCAACTTGCCATACAAAACGTCCTTTAAAGTGAAAGAACTGTTACCAACATAATTATTACCATCACAGCTGTTATCCGCACTATATGCTTGATGCTGATAGCATCAAGCAAAGGAACATCCGATAAAAAAACACTAGAAAAAAAGGCAAAAGCATCTGCTGCTTCAACTCCCGAAAACGTATGACCTTCAAATGTAACATGGGTTCAAAACCTCCCTTGGTACGAAGACTGGATTTGTGACGTGAGAATTGGTTCGGATTGTGCTGTATATTCTGTTCTATGTGATTGATATACGAATTGTAAGCCAATAAAATGTGAGTCTCTAGCTCGGCTTAATCTCTCTTAATGTTGAAAACTGCCAATAAGCCATTTCACAGTTTGCTTCCAGGTAGAGTGCAATTTCGACTTTTGCTTTATATCTCGAATAATGTTCCCAGTGAACCAAACAAAATAGCGCCTACCAACACATTGACTGCGTCTCTTTTTGGGCATACATTCGTTAAAATAACCGTAAAGAACGCTGTAAAAGTGGTAAGTTGCAGAAGCAACATCCTCTGCCTTCAATACTGTATTCCAAGGAGTTTCTGAAATCTTGCATTGATTATAATCGCACTTGCCAAAGTTACAATCTTATGACGAGTCAATACTAGTTAGGTCTAGAGAACTCGCTGAATGAACTGTGTCGATTTCCACCTCGATGTCTAGTGGCGGGCGGATGATACGCGTCTGGGGAAACTATTCCGTCAGTAGCATCAACCTTGACATTACGTATATCATCCCTCTTCTGGACCAACACTACGTTCAAAATACCTCCATTTACATTTTTCACAACATTTCTCTCAACTAGGCGACAATACGACAAAAAATAATAAAAGTAATTATTAATATTAACCAATGCGCTATTTAAATTGAAATCACCTAGAATCAATATCAATGCTTTTATGTTTATAATCAAAGACATTACCTACTATATTAAATCTCTTTGTTTATAATAGACTAGCGGCCCGCCCCGACTTATAGTCCCCTCTTGGCGTAAGTTCATGCACTGTACACGTACCTGTAGGGCACAGCTGACGGAGGTAGTTGTTGATGTCATAAATGATATTTCGGACTCCATATTCCATAGATGTGTCAATTTGCGGGGTTCGACTGCCTTTAGCGTTGTTTTGGCTGCGTCTGCTGTACCGCAGAGGGAAGCCTTGTACTCTTTCTTCTGTACATCTTGATCCACTGCTCCGATTCCTAACACTGAAGACCCAAGTTAGTGTTTCCATCACTTGTAGTTGGCGGGAGTTATTTGTCCTGTTTTTATCAGTGGCACATATTTCGTGTGAAGGCTCTTTGCTCTTTACCATTTTCTGCTTACGTCTTCGGGGTGCTCGATTAAATGGCGGCTGTATTTGAGCCGTTTGAGTTGCTAAAGAGACTTCAGCAGCCTGAACTTTGGGTAGTCTGCGGTGGAGCCTGTGAAACCGTTATTTTAGATTTTGATTGCACAGCAGTCAACGTCTGCATCATCATCTGCATCACAAAAGATAAACATCTTATTTTATCTTAGTGGGGCCTGCCGAGGTTTTCCTCTCGCAGCAACACTTCGACCCATCGGGATCTTTTGTGCAACCCCATACTTTCACTCTTCTTCCTCTGTAAAGATAGATGCCATAAGCTTGGCAACTCCTTAAGAGCGAAAAGCCTGAAGTCCTCCGGTTTCGGATAGGCCGACCCCAGGAGTCCCATTCTTTTACTAGCCAGAGAGTGGCAGTCACACAGTAGGTGCTGCATTGACTCCGTTTCCTCCCCACATGCCCTACACAAGCTATTTGTTGATAGATGCAGTCTGTGGAGCATGTTTTGTAGCATAGTGCCCTGTCAAGGCACCAATGGTTAATCGGGCCTGCCTTTTACTGCCTCCGCATATTAACTTACTCCGTCCTAAGGTGTTTTTGCCTAGGAAGGATTTGGAGTGTTTCATACCCAGCTGCTCCTTCAATTCGATGCTGTGCCTGTTTACGATGTGATCTTTTAAGGTCTTGTTAATGGTACTTGGTGCAAGTGCCACGAACGGCTCAGGACCAATGAGCTGGGTCTCCGAGCCCTCCCTGGCAAGTGCATCCGCCATCTCGTTGCCATGGATTCCCATATGGCTTGGAACCCAGATCATCTCACCAAACAATGACAAAGATTACATAATAAATATAATGTCTAACCCAGCTTTGAATGCTGATTGTATCAAACATTCTCATGGACCCGCTGGGAAAGAAAATGTTTTTCATTTTTAGTGTCGTGGACCCGTTGGGAATCAAATACCTTGTTATTCTGTGGTATAAACTTAATTTTTTTTAAAACAATAGAGTCGTGGACCTTTGGGAATAAGCCATTTATTAGCAAGTGCATTTATCAAGCCGAAACAACCATAGATTTTTAACATATTTTTTAGTATCTTTATGTATTTCAATTCAGAAATGGATTTGATGTGTAAATTAATCATTGTTTTGAAAATATATTCTAAAAAATCTACTGCTGGCTGGGGCAGATCCTTTCTTGATAACACTTGTAGAAGAAGTTGAGGTTCAGGTCAAACATATCTTATACAGTTTAACCTAAACATTACCTAAAATAGGCAACACAGTCAGCTTTTGGCTTTAGATAAAAGTGCCTAAATGAGATATCGTCCTAAATTTAGATTTAAACCTTTGTGTTTTAATATGAAATCATCAATAGATTTTACAGACAGAGATAAGTGCGATGATACAAATGCTTCATTGTAAAAAATAAAAACGGTAGCACAGTGGTAATTTATTGCGGCATTGCATAATTATGATAGCATGTGTGAATGCTTTCATTGAACCTGTTATTACATAAATTCATTATTAGTTTCAGTGCTGCTTGAACTGCTTATTATTTCACTTGTGAATAACAATTATTAATGCAAGTTCTTTCTAAGTCAGTGTAGTACACTGGTGTTATAGTAACAGTACATGAAATAAAACGATTATTGTTTTACTATAATAATGAACAACTTGATTTGTTTAATTGTTGTATAATGTGTGTTCAGTAATACACTTTATGAGAGTGATGTGTTCTGGACAAAATCGCGTTAAGCGAAATTAGCGTATAATGGGGTATGATGTTTCACGAATTAACTGACCAAAGTGCGGCGATGAATGAAAGTAACCTTTAAAATAGCTATTGCCCCTTGTCCTATGGGTTATTAAATTCATGTTGTATTTGGTGGCAAATACATGACCTCCACTTTCAAATGGCGAGGTGAATCTGATGTAGGTAGATTCATCGGAGCATTATCCAAGAGCAATAAAACTTTTGGTGGCAGTAAGTCTTAATATTGGGGCTAAAGCTGTTTGTCAACCATCCTGAAAAGCTTTTCAGGTCACCCAAGCTTCTCGGTTTGATCACCAAACAACTGGTAGACAATTTTGATCTATGCCGCGCGGTGTTTCTGGCAGGGGGTCGACACTTCATAGAAAAAATATATTGTATGGAATTATGAACGTACTTTGTGCCAACATTAAATTACGAAATAATCCTACCAATGAACAAAGTTAATAAAACGTTCTGTCTTATTGTACCAGCCACAACACGCTAATTTAGTTGCATTATACGGTATGGTCATGTTGGCCAGCATGTAACGCGCCATTCAAAGTTTCTTTATGGTGCCATTTAGAGATGGCGTTAATGGTTGAAAATATTTATTCGTTAAAAGTTAATTGATAAATATTTTTAACTGTTAATTTAAATGGTTGAAAATATCAGTTAATAATTTTATCGAAGTAGTAACTTTAAACACATGTACGTTAAATTGAATAATTCTTTTAAAGTGTTACTTTAAAACTATTCAAAGAACTTTCCTTCATACTAATTTTAAACATTAATAATTATAGACTATATTGTATAATATTATAGATGTGCCTCTCATAGAAAAAAAGATGGGATAGAGAGATGGCGCTAAAAATATATATAATATTTACAAAAAACTAGTTATTTTTTTTTGTGTATATTATTATTGTAAGATTGATATAAACATATTAAAAACTTATAAATGAACATAAAATTCAAAAAAATATTAAATTATTTTCGAAGGATCGAACTTAGGCTTTCTCTATTCTATCACTACTACCGCACGATACGTCGTCATAGCCGCTAGGCCACCGAGCTTCTTAAGAAGATGACAAAAGTTGTGGTTATAAGTAAGTTACTAGAAAATAACTAAAAGTAATTAATAATTTAAAATGCTATTTATACTACCGCCATCTAGTGACATTATATGGATAACTAATTAGTAACTGAGGTTCCTCCTACGGAACATGGCGCTGCCGTATATGACTTTTTTTTGTAATTATTCAATGTATGGAAGATTCACCCCTCTTTAATAATTTTAGTTCCTATAAATATAATTCTAAACAAATTTAAATACAGAACTTAACTTAAAAAAAACAAAGAAAAAATAATTAGAAATTAAAAACTAAAGACCTATAATTATAAATATATTCTGCAACATGCAATGTTGTCCTCTTCACTACACTTTTCAAAATGACTTCAAATTTCTGTATGACGTCTTGGCATTTTATTAATGTTCAATGAAAACCTAATTACCTACTTACTTAATCAACTAAGAACTGTATAAAATTAATTAACGTCAGCTAACAACATCGATATTGCACTCGAATCGCCACGCAATCCTATCTACACAACGATCAACCACCGACTGCACTAAACAATAAAAATATCATATCAAAATATCAGTTTAAAATATTACATGGCGAACGAACGATAAATCGTAATAAATAAAAAGACTTTTATTTCTATAGCAAAAGAACATACAATCGAGTGCATCCAAAATTATTCAATAAATGACAAGTTGAAAAAGAATAAAAAACATATCAAAGAAAAATGTGCTTTAGCTAATAATAGTTAGGGGTCAATTTAGATTTGACGTCAACTGATAGCCGATGTCGTGTCTCTGTCGCTCGTCGTCTGTCGGGTGCCTCCGCGGTTCGCTCGGCGCCATTCGCCGCGCGCGACGTTAACTAATATTTTCAACCATTCAACTGATATTGTTAATTTCAATTATTGAATGTTAGTGATATTTTTTTTTATTAGTTTAATTTAATGGTTAATGAATATATTTATCATCTCTAGTGCCATTGTAGTTCTGTTTAAATATTTGTGTGTTTTGTACAGCTCGGAAGTTTAAAAACTGTAAAAAACGTGGTAAAATTACATTATGGGTGGCAAATCTTTGCGTAAGTGTGAAATTTGTGGTATTCAAAGATTGAGAAAGTTGAGTAAGGATATATTATTGGCTAGATTCCCGCTTGACCCAAACAGGTAAGTTTTGTAGTGTATTCCAAGTTTTAAGTCAATTTGAGTAAAAACAGTGTTATTAATAAGTGGTAATATAGGTAAATATATGTGTCTAAGTAACAATTAGAAGAAAATTCGGGTTATTTTTTAGTTCCTTATTTATAAACTTTACATTGTCCTAGTGCTGTGCTTATCGATATTTTTATTTATTTTAGATGTCGACTGTGGGTATATACAAAAATATACAGGTAATGAGGATTTGGTCTATATACCCATAAAGAAGTTAAATGTTTATAAGTTTATATATGGCGATCACTTTCCTCGTAAAATGTTCAACAAAAAGGGTAATAGATTAAAAAGAAATGCCTATCCTACATTAAAGGTAAACACAGCTTTCTGATGAAATTCTTGCAAATTTCCCTATATGTAAGCTGGAGAAGAAAAAGGTAATTTTGCGTTTTATATACCTGCACGAAATTCGCAGTACACCATCAGGTGTACTGTGTGGTCATTTGCCGTACATAAAATGAAATTGTTATACTTTCTAGCAAGTATTTTGCTTAATTTTCCGGCATCTAGTTCTAAAGCAGAAGCTCAGAGTGGCACGCCAAACACATAATTTAAAAAAACGCAAAATAGGAACATTTTGAACACTTTAAGCTATTTACAAGTTGGTTTTTCGATGACGCTGACAGTCTTAACATCTGATATTTATTATATTTTATTTGTAGATATATCACTCGATTGTCTGCCATCTACTTCTAAATCAAGAACGCCTCATGAAAATGTGACACAATTTGAGGAAAGACTGCACACGTTTAAAAAGCATAAAATAGGTACCTAAATAACAATTGATTCAAACTTTCTTACTTTAGTAAGTGACTTTCCAATGACACTTATATTTGGTCTTAATATTGCTATTCATTTCTTGCAGATATTTCAATGAATTGTCCAGCATCGACTTCTAAAGCGAGTACTCATTATGAAAACATGCCAGGAGGTGATTTTAGTTTCCCAAGTTTACCAAGTACTTTGCCAAGTTTCGTTCTATGAATTTGATATTTTCATTACTTTTTTACAGATATGGGTAATAGGTAAAAATGTTTGGACGATTCAAAAGCACTTTTCTAAAGTTTATTTAAATAAAAAATATTTGACTTTGACTGACTTTTTTATTTAAAAAAAAACAAGCGGTAATTCTTTTTTAGATAATATATATATATATATTTTGCTGGCATGTTGTGATGGGATTTATCGCCTGCTTTTATTTCAACGTATGAAATATTTGAGGTTAATGGGTATAGACGCTACGAAGTTTTTTTTTATCGATATCGATATTATGCTCAGTTTGCAAAGTACCTACCTCACTATTCTTTTGACATTTCCTGCTTATGTTGGTAGTACGATTTTATTTATTAGGTTGGTAGAAACTACGTTCATAATTGTGAAAACGGCTAGTTATGAAGTGCCGACTCTTATAACGTAGTGATTACTTGCTCAGTGGTTTCTGGTAGGTACCAGCAGTGGTTTCAATTTGAAGTCCCCAGTTGCATTGAACCAAGAGACGATTGAGCCGGTCTTTAGCTGCTTTGAAGCTTGCTGCTTGTCGTTCTTCTTTTGAAACAAAAGTTGCTTACACTTCACCCGTTATACAAATAACATTAAAAGTTTATTAAACCAGCCATTACGTGCAGTAAGGGAGGAGCAAAGGATCCGTTGCCTTCCTGTTGTTTGAGGCTCTCATAAAGAACATACTTTCGTAGATATGATATCTTGACTCAAAGGCATAGTTTTTTGTTCTTCAACCCAGGTAGGCAAACGTCTTTCCAATGTTTTTGTAAAATCACAGGTCTCGTACGAGTAACTTTTTTTGTAGGTACTGGTAGGTAAGGTATGAAAAATCATTAGAACGTTTTATCTTCACGTGGTTTTTTCATAATTGTCTGGAAAGTAGATGCTGAAAGACCAAATTGCCTCCCTACTTCCGTAGCTTTGCCTCTGTTCTCCATTTTCGAATTTTAAAAATCGCGGTAAAATAACGAATTTGCGCTGAGCGTGGTCGCATAAAACAGGGTATTACAGTATTGTGTATTTTGATTTTAAATTGACATATTATTACAATATCATATTGTATGTGGCTCCTAAAATGACTTATCGTCTCGATTGGAGTTGTTCTTTAGTGTAAATTTATTAAGTTATCGTTTTCTTCTTGCCATTTTTTTATAATAAAAGTAATTGTTTTTGTGCAGTTATTAGAAGCTGAAGACCACTATGAAGGAGAAAGAAAAGATCTCAGCGGCAGAATGGAGGCACTCGATAGCATTGTGAGAATGCTAGAACTGAAACACAAGAACTCATTAGATCATGCTAGCAGATTAGAAGAACGGGATAATGAACTCAAAAAGGTATGCATTCTTATTGGCTCATATTTGCTATTCAGAAGTACTCCTGCTGAGACTATATTACTCATGTTACATTACATGTAACATATGATTTTTATTCTCATATGAGATCTAGATGAGATACCTAGAGGAGAGACCTACCTGCCGCATGCGAGGACTCAGTTACGCGGTCTAGCTATAGTGTTGTAAAGCTTACCCTTGACAGAGATGTTTAATTTCTTTGTCTTTCATTATTTCTTTGTAGGACCAGTATCTCTTTGCTGGATACGTTATTAAATCTGCAAAAACTAGTAATAATGGTTGTGTTTTTTATTTCATGATCCGAGCATGTGATATTGGCAGATGTACATATATAACTAAAATCATTCACCATTTGATATCAACAGGAATATGCGAAGCTTCATGAACGCTATACCGAGCTATTCAAGACACACATGGATTATATGGAGCGCACGAAACTTCTACTCAGCACCGCAACCGAACGCAACGAAGTCCGGGGGAGGCTGGGACTCAACCCTGTTGGTAGATCAAGTGGTGAGAGCTACACATAACTAAGAGATATTTGCTCCGATAGTGGTGTCTAAAGTAATTACTACATTTTTATTGATAAGTAATGAGGATCTCTTTCCCACCTGCCTTTTTTCTGCTTTCTCATTATTGTCTATGAATTCCTAAATCCACTTTATTACAGCCACACCTTTCGTAATTTCATACTTTTTATTAGCTCTTTACAGTTTTCATAGTTTGTCACCTTTACTCAAACACCAAGAAGAACTTAGACCAATAAAATTAGTGTTACGCAAAAAACTGAAACTATTGCTTTTATAAATCGTTATTTATGCAATATTTGTATTCTCAAGTATGAAAATATTATAGTGTGTGCAAAGCTAGCAACTCAATTAAAGTTTAAATCCTCTTTAAAAAAAGCTGGCTGACCTTGCTCGATTATTAAAAAAGCCTAACTTATTCTTGGAAATTAGTATACTTCAACGACGCGAGTGACGATCAGATATGTCACCTTTTATAAGGTAAATGACTATCACAATTGAAGCTACTTACCGGTAACTAAGTAGGATAAAAACTTTTTGGATGACCACAGATGTTATAAACAAAAGTTTACCTTCCAATGCCCTCGTCCTTATGGACGACAATTATGACATGACAATTATTTGTCAGGTCCCATATCGTTCGGGTTCGCGTCTCTCGAGAGCTCTGTGAATGTGGTGGAGCATTCAGAGAGCATGCCCGGTAGCCCTGTCAGCTTATCGTCGTCGCCGCCCACACCACCTCTCGGTTCCGAGTTAGCAGCCGTGCGGACCGTCGAACGCGCCCACCAGACCGACCCCATCACACAACAGAGCCAGGTACCGTGTTTATACTGATAATTCATAATCACATCAACGTTTCTGATTAGGTATCTCATTCATTATATGTTAGCTAGAGTTGTTAAAAGTTCAACAATTTTTTTTGTCATTACATCGAATATATGTGATTATAGTATTTTTTTTTAAATTAAGTTCTATATATATATGAATTAGTTATCATAATCAACTGTGTATCATTCCATTTGGCGTATAATGTAATCCTTTCTTGTACATAGAAATTACAGTTTAAATTGCACAAGATTTCTTCCAGTCAATCTTAGCTGTAGTGGAAAAAGAAAGTGCGGGTCCAATTAATGACCATAACATAAAATAGGTACATAAATACTATGTAGGTAAGTACGTATAGTAAAAATTTTATTCGCTAATTATTCAGCTATATAATATGTATAGTAAATCCATGCATAATCCGTGTCCAGAAAACGAAAGATAATCCTTTAGCTGCGGGTGGGTCACATCATGTCCTACCGCATTCTGGAATTTTAGCTTAGTAAAAGTCTCACGGTTTTCGAGATATCGTTTTTTTTTTTTTTTTTAGAAAAATCTTCCCTCGTTTAGTTTATTTCATGCCATTTCTACAAATGATAACTTAATTAAGCCCAATTTTTTTTTTAAATACTCATGGTTATTTGTTTCATCTAAAACAATATTCTTTTGTTCCCTAAAGTACTGAGAAAACCACATTAAAAAATCTTATGCAAAGTTTTCATACAAACTTAATGAACGGCTGACTTTGATAGCCTGTGATGTAAAAAAAATGAACGATTGTGCGACAAAACTCTACTCTTCGCGGGTAGTTAGCAGGCTGTAAAGTTGTAAATGGAAAAAAATATTCATTTGCATTAACTGTCTTTTACTTGTATCCATACCATACCAACACCCCAAAATACCTGTTAAAATAAAGAATATTTTCTTTGCCAATTTCAATTACAATGACATGTCAAAGTCAAAACTTCATGGAAGCATGTCAAGTACAGAACCTTTCTACGAGTACGATTTCATTGTTCACGTGTATCAAATCATGAAATAATACTTGTAAGGTAACTTAATTTTAATTGACTTTTATTTTAATACAGTCCGAAACTGCTACCTTCCTGCATTTAAATTACCATAAAAAATAAAATAAAAAGGAATGTAAAACATTAATATCATTTTTAAATTAACATTAACTAAGCAATGTTCAAAAGTAATTGGCACGGTCTGCCTCGTACATTTTTTTTACACCACAGGCTATCAAAGTCAGCCATTTGATTTAATTTGTTTGAAAACTTGCAAAGTTTTTTTTATAGTTTTCTCAATACTTTAAAGAACAAAAGAATATTGTTTTAGATGAAACAAATAACCATGAGGATTTGAAAAAAAAGTTATCATTTGTAAAAATGGCATGAAACAAACTAAACGAGGGATAATGTTTCTAAAAAAAAAAGAAAAAAATACGATATCTCGAAAACCGTGACACTTTTACTAAACTAAAATTCCAGAATGCGGTAGGACATGATGTGACCCACCCGCAGCTAGAGGATTACCTTTCGTTTTCTGGACACGCTGTATATCATATTTGTTTTAATCCTGATATAGTGTATTTATTGCTAACTCTGCGTTTTTATTGTTTTGATAGTCTTGGTTATTTCCAAATTGACAGTTCAACAACAACCATCAATCAATACGATAGAGAACATATCAAGAAATGCTAACGAGAAATATATCGTCCGTTATAGAACTAACCGCGCGAAAGGTGAACAGTTGCGAAATGTACCCACTGGTACCCACTGGCAAATTGAATAATTGTTTTTATATTAATTGAATAAATAATTGAATAATTGTTTTTATATTAATGGCTTTTTAAGTGTTTTAATGTTTGACTATTTTATATGTTTTTATTGTTTTTGTTTAAGATTTATTGTTTTAAAAATACATTTTTATTGTTGTTTCCGAGTGTAATTAGTTTAGTCGTAAGTAGTTGGCATATTCTTTACGGAATCGCTTACCAAACGTTTATTTCAACATAATCAGCTGAATTCGAGCGATGTTTTAGAATTCTTTTCTTTCATATAAAATGGCGAACTTATTTTCGTATCATTTTACCTATGGCGTAGTAAGATTTCGAGGATTCATTAAAGAAGGTCCGTGAGTTCAAAAGTAAAATATGCTACAAACACCATGATACTGCAAAATAAATTATTTATGTATTTATTCTTGAGATACAACACAACGAACAACAGCGTACAACATGAATATAAATATACTGATAACGAGACATCAGCAAAGTTAAATTTTCACCATCAAAATGAAATTAGGGTCACGTTAAATAAATCTCTAAAACACGCCACGCACGAAAACCGCAAATGCTATGACAATCGTCTTCGTACGTTTTCATACAAAACTTTTGCGTAACATTAATGTGCCTTATAATCATAAAGCGATGTCCGTGAATAAGATGATGATATAACAACAGAAGATGTGCGACTTTCTAGGTAAAAAGCAAGCATGCGTTCTCAACGCATTACTCAATATATAAGTATATTTAATAACTAAGTAATGCGTATTATAAACCTTATAATAATATTTTGGCGGTAATGAATTACCCAATAAAGTAATTACTTAGTAATGTAATAAGTAATGAGCCTCCGATAGATTAGAGACTAATTGTTATTTGTAACAGATATAGATCCAAAAACGATGACACGATTGTAAATATTTTATGTTACTGCTTGTTCTATCTTAAGAGATTTTATTAAAGAATTACCGTAAAGGCACTTACTTGCTTTACGTGTTTTGAATATCTTAGGGAAATAGCTATTGTCGAACACAAGAAATATAACAGCTTTGATATTAATAAATTGAAATAACATATATTACAAATTCGGATTAAAAACAAAAGAAGATAAAGATTAAAAAAAAAATCTCAAATATATATAGAAGTTAGTTTAAACCATTTTTATACTTCATAACATCGCTACTATTGATATAAATAAGATAATTGACACCTAAATCCCTTTTTCTTTCTGTAAACAATCTAGTTATAAAAAATAAAAAAATATTTTCTATAGATCTAGTTATCTGAGAAATCTCGCTATCTTCAAAGCCAAGTAGTAAATTTGCCGTTTGAGTGCAATTTATTATCAGCTGTGGCTCGGACATCGGAAAGCTTAAGTCAATTGGCTTATCTAGGGGGAAAGGAGGCGGATATAATTGGAGGCAGACAAGTGAGTGTTTGCACTTCTGATAGGTTTCTATTCAGTTGGTACAGTACATTCGACAGTTTGGTATTATGATAAAGTAGCACATGAACGAATATAATCGGACTAAATAGTAAATGAACTGAAGGTAAACCACTGTATCTTATCTTATCTTAGCTTAGTGGGGCCGGCTGAGGTTTCTCTCTCCCTGAACATACACTCACGTACTCCCAAAAAGGGGTAAACAGAGCATACAATCACAAATTTTGAATAAACTCACCGTAAGTGATCTCGACACCACATTTAGCATAATAGCAAAGTAGAGCTCCGAGGTGGAATAGATATTAGTGATATGTTGATTGGACAACATGTCTGATGTGCTAGCATCTTGGAAACCCTTATCCCTAACTCGGCTCTTACGACATGCACAAGAAGTCAGGCAGCTAATACATTATTTTTACGTCCTAGACAATTTACTTTTATCCAGTCAAAATACGGCAATTTTTAGAAATATGTATGCAGGTACAAATAGCCAAGTTCATACACATGAATGTACAATTCATATTAGTTTTCAATGGATATCTAACACCAAGTTAGTTTGCCGACATCGTTTAGTTGGCTTCCTATTCGTATAACCTTTCAAGTGACCTCTTGATACATATGATATCTGCCTGCACCAACTGTTTTAACAATGTAAAAGGATAAGTTAACATACAAGTAAAGAGGACCTGTAGCTTTTAAATTAAAGTTTAAGGAGTTATTAATTGAAAATATTTATAAATGCCTATGTGGGCAGAGTGGCAAAACGCTCGGCCCGATATACACGAAGGTCCCGGCTTCATATCCAAGGTCGGGCAAAGCGTCTTTCGGACCTTTTTCCATGCATAGCCCGGTTTTGTGATCACCAATTAAACCAGTACTCATCATTTGTAGTGATGACTTGACTTCAATGATGAAAGCCTATGGCCAGAAGTGGGACAGTCATAGACTATTTACATATATAATAAAATATATTGATATAATTTAATCCATCTTTATAATACAACTCTCTACAGTGAATTACTTATAATAATGCAGATACGATTTAATAATTACACTTGCTATCGCTAAAGCGATCGTACCGCTATTCGGTGTACCGTGCAACGCTCTGTTGCAACCGTCTTCATTACACTCGCACGATAACGAGTAATGCAAGTAACTGAACTTGGACACGAGACATATTAAAGGATTTTCATATACATAAGCACATTCTCTGATCACTGTTACGTCTTGCCTTGGCGTGAATAACTGCAGTTGCGATAGCACACGGCACACGGGCGCCAAGTCTTCCTTTCTTGCGCATTCTTTCAAATGATGTCTCTCTAGGTTGTAGTTGTAACAGTTATGGTCGTTTATTGAGGAGCACTGATAACATTTGATGCAGTCAATGCGTTCAATGGCTGCTAATAACAAAATAATCGGTGTCACAAGAAGCGGTTTACATCGCATTTTTATGAAATTCCAATCT
Source organism: Eudonia mercurella (assembly GCA_963082485.1). Lineage (NCBI taxonomy): Eukaryota > Metazoa > Arthropoda > Insecta > Lepidoptera > Crambidae > Eudonia > Eudonia mercurella. Next base: position 24,332,613 of record OY720022.1, read on the forward strand.
TTTTCTGTTTTCTTTGTTTTATTGACCCTAATGTCAACAGATGCTTGTTGACATAAGCGGTCACATTAGTGACAACTGTTGACAATAGTTGTGACAACGAACGGCATGGGAGCAATTTATTTTATTTTTCTTTATGCATTAGGAGTTTGATTTTTTATTTCAAATAGTTTTCTATCAAATGCGTGTTTGATAAATACTCGAAGAAATTTTAATTAATTTAATGGTAAAAATCATAATAATAATTATAGTTATAGCCTTAATTATTCAAGATCTATATATCTATTTTTTTTACATTAAAGAAGTTCAATAGGAAGGCAGATTGAAAAAAAAGTTTTTTGTTTCTATTTATTAAAAAAAACGTTTAATTATCAACTAATATAAATGTTGGTCTGTATATATATAGGTCCAAAAAGGTCTCTTTTTCAAAAATTTAAATTATCTTGGGCAGTTTGATTAATTAATTAATTTGATACTAGCTGACCCGGCGGACTTCGTACCGCTTTGACAGTTTCCATCATAAAATTATTAAAACATTTCTCTCATTTTATATGTTTTGACCTTTTATTCTGTGTTGTTTTTTTTTTTTTTTTTTAATATAATAATTTTTTTTTTATTGAAAATTACAAAATTAAAATCTGAGATTATAATAACCTAAAGTAACTAAAACTAATACAAAACTAAAATACGGCGTCAAAAAATTCCTCCGCATCGCAGTCGACTGGTTAAGAGTTTCCATCATTGAGTTTAATATATATCAATGGTTTCCATGACAACAAAACAAACAAATCATTTTGTATTGGAAAATTAAATTTTCGTTTTTAGTATTTTCGATACTAATATGATAAAGAGGAAACCTTTGTATTTTTGTATGTATGTATGTTTTTGTTTCTCAGGCTACCTCGCCCGTGTCACCGCCTAACACCAACACCGGAAAGTCACAGACGAAGAGCGAGAAGCGTAGCGGGAACACCTTGTACCAAGAGCTGTCCTTCCACGACACAGAAGCGAACATCGCAGAGGGTGACGACGGCGCCGATATTACAGGTAAATGCCGTTCACTCTGGGTGGCCGTCCGCTAAACGTTTATTTTATTATTTTATTTTTTCAAGGAAACGTACAGCTTTATATTACACATAAGTATAAACAATTTAAAGTATACAACACAAAAAAAATTACAAATTACTACAGCACTGACGTATAAAACACGGTTTTAATAAAAGCAACCTTAACGCCCGTGTTGATAAACAGAGTTTAAAGCGGTTTTTTAAAATTTGAATTCAGGAAAAGTTTTATTTTTATTTTTTAAATAAAGTTATAAATATGGACACATTGTGAAGACAATAGGGCTATATCTATATACACGTTAGGCATGACATCACTAGACATCGTAAGGTGGAGACTTTTACCGGAGCGATCATCGTAACGTAACCGTAACGTAACATTCACAGCGAGCTTGATACGTCATTGCTGACTGACCGATAACAGAGTGGAGCGAGTGGCGAGCGGCTCGGCTTGCTGTGAGACTATGCGAATGCTCGCATTCAACATGGCACGTTACGATGATACACTTCGGTTAGTCTCCACCAGTAGATTTCGAAATCAACAGAGCGAAAACTACTGCTGTTAGTTGTATGATGCTCTTAAACATTTGAGTATTTGTACTTGTACTGTTTTGGACCCGTAATGTCAATAGAAACAATGTTGACATTTTATAGCAACCTTACCTCATTGTAATAAAAGTTATAACATTTAAGTATATTTACATTTGCTAGGATTGTACAATAAAATTTAAGTCTAACTAGAGTCTATCTAGAGTTTGTTTCAAGCTAGTTTTCACTTAACCTTACTGTACTGTGGTTGTTTTATTGTACCCCATATTGAAACGACCATTGTACAACTTATTTCTCGTTAATTTATATGCAATGTTCTCTTACAGGTAGCTGGGTGCATCCTGGTGAATATGCGTCTTCTGGTAAGTACACAAGTTTTTATTTGCTAAATGTTTAATAATACACACACATTAATTACACTAACTTTACACACATGATGATACCATTTTACAATAAAAAAGCTAGAGTGTAACCCTTATTTAAATGGGGATTGTGGTAAATAATGAATTTGACTATTGCAACATGATTTTTAATTCTTTTTAGTATTATAATAGTAATAGATTTAAATTCTTTGCAATACCTTATATTTTAGATATGGAATGTATGAAAACTATCTACGAATATAACACCCTACTTGCACTAACTAAAGTAAGGAATGTCGAGGAATGATTTTTGATTTATGAAAAGCTTTTGATACCGTCCGTGTTTAGACACGTCAGACTTGATAAAAAATTGTCAAACAAAGAGTCTTGTGGCATACAGAATGAGCATTTTTAATGTATAACTTACTGACAGAAAAATGTCGATAAATCAAATGAAATGTAAAATTAATATAGAACATTAGTTATGACGTGCCCCAAGGTAGCGTTTTGGGACCGTTCCAAAGAGAGCAAACTTTTAACACTGAAGTTCAGAAATGATGACAATAGAATTTCAATTGTAATGGGTCATGTGGCTCATGGAACTGAAAAGGTGTTAAAACTATTAAATATCTTCCATAAAATAAACATACTAACAGTCCAACAACTACATAAAACATCTTATAAGTTTCAATCCGTTAAAGTGTAAAATAATAGCTAAATAAATCTAAAAATTATCATGATTACAATATAAAATGTCATATACAGAGCCATTAGCGTATAAACATGTAAAAAGTTGTTAACTTTTTAAGGAAGGGGAACAAGGCATAAAAAAAATATTAATAACACGAAAAGTACATACACCAAACTCACTTGTTCTAACTACAACTACTGCACTGCGTAGTTTAAGAATGTTCCAAGTATCATGTAAATTCTTGTGGTGCTGGTAAAAAGTATTATATACTGTCTGTATAAGTTATTGAGATATTAAAATATATTGTTAAATACTGCTACATATTGTATATAAAACATTATTTAAATATGTAAATGTAAGTAACTAACAATTTTTTTCTTTGTATTAATTGCCTACAAATAATCATTTTACAATTTGATTTACCCTTTTTCGTTACTAGCTAGATATTTTTTTTGTAGAAAACATGGTCATCCATCGTGAAATCAATGTCTAGCTAGTAATCATTTCATAAAAAAAATTTTAATGGCAACATAGGAAGGCCACTCATGGGTTTGTTCCACATTAATCTCTTAACGTTGCCGAATGAGTTCCATTCAAAGACTAAATGTAATAATAATGAACCTGGTTCTATCGATGATATTATGCTTTGCTTGACGAACCGAAAGTTGTATATAATATTAAGAATAAAGTCATAGTTTCATCAAAGTTTTCATACAGTCAGCCTCAAAGTGATCTGAACGTTCAGACCTATCAAAATACCTGAACATCAGTCACGTACAATGGTCCACCTTAAGGACTAAGTGCGGAAACCGTCACCGCTAACATAGAACATAGAACAATACCTGAACATTGGACAAAAATCAACCTTATGTCAATGATATGAGCTCGAAGGTGCAGTGTTTAACGCGCCCGGTCTGCTATTGCTAAGGTTCATCAATTTCGCTAAGGCCGGTCATCGGGTGGGTTACCAAAAATGTATCATCTTGAGCTCCTCTGTGCTTCGAAAGGCACGTAAGGCCATTGGTCCCTGCTGCCTAAGCAGTCGTAAACAACCGCCTATACTGGGCCCGCGTGGTGGTTTATGGCCCGTTCTCCTTATCCATCCTATAGGGATGGCACGTCGTGCCCCAGGAATGGGGGACATAAAATAAGCTGACGATCGTGATGAACATGTCAATGAGAGATAGGGCCACTTTTGATTGACTTCAAAAAGAAATGAAAATGCATCTTAATATCTTGTATTAAATTTAATTTTCGTTCGAAATGTTCAGATATTTTGGTAGGTTTCAACGCTCAGCCCCCCAATTCTGCTATTTATTTTGATCTGAAACGAATCTGGAACGCTATAGTTTCAACGTTTTCTTATCTGCTAATTACGAAACTATAGAGTTGATTTCGTAGTTAGCAGAATAGCGAAAACGTTGAAACTATAGCGTTTCAAATTCGTTTCAGATCAAAATAAATAGCAGAATTGGGGGGCCGGTCATTAAGACTGTACGCTCGTTGTCTATTTAGTTCGATTGTATGTAGCATGCTACAGTAGATAATTTTGTAATTTGAATAACAGATGCCTTTACTCTTTACTTCAACTAATACCATGTTCGTTCTGTTTCCATGCGCTCTAACAAAATGTGCGTCACCCTATTGCAGTTAACGATAACTACTTTGGTAAGTAATTTTCATTGTGATGATGTATAGAAGCAAGATGTGTACAAGCACTTATTAATAACATGTGCACAAGGCTTATTTTATTTCTAATTTTCAATCTATCATAATGATAACTAACCAATGTAAGTTATTATAATCAGTTCACGATTCGGATAAATTTACGTCTGGAATCTTTTAAATTTAAAGATAAATCTTATTAAAGCTTATTAATAGAAATAATAGACTTGCTTTAAAAACAGAAAATTATGAGCTTCACATCTTGCTTCTATAATAAATAAACATTTATGTTAAAAAGTCTTCATTTGTTTTACATTTCTATGTTAGTTAATGGTAAAAAGGCGCTCCTGCGGAATAGTTAGGGCCAGTTTCATCACTTCTAAAGACGTCTTAGATAGCCCATGTATTGCTAGCTTAGTATGAAGCAACAACGCATGTGAGGATGAAACGTAGTCCGATAACAAAGTGGTTCAGTCCACTCTGTACAGACGGCTGCACATCAACCTATCAAAACTGTCAAATTTCTCCAATCAAGGTTCAACCGTATGCCATACACATAAAGTTTAAAGTATATTGAGGAAATTTTGACAGGTTGTGGTAGACTGATGTGCGGACGTGTGTACATACACTGCTTTTACAAAGGTCGAAATCCGTTCTGGATGAAGGCAGCAGAGTCTGTCGTTGTGGAAACCCTTGGAGGAGAGTTTTTGGTCAGCAGCGAACAATTTCGGCTGAAACAATGATGATTCAAAAATGTAAAGCATAGAAGGGCTTCTATGACAGGAAGGACATTTTATAATATGTGACGCTGTAAGGGAAAACAAAAAAAAAAAAATAAACGCCCTGGCTGTTTCTTGCCGGTTTTCATCACAAAATAAAATCACAAAAAAAACAATAATAAGAATTATGAGAATGGTGATGATGAAGATGAATGATGAGCCCATACATACGTTTGTGCTATGATTTTTTATATTTGTAACTTGTGACGGATATTGTGAATATACCATCTGACACATACTAGGAAGTGATGAAACTGCCTTATTATTTTATACACCTTGTGGTTCAATGGGCCGCCTTGGGAGTGAGACATTTTAAAATCACAAATAAAACTATATTAAAAGATAATTTAACTTCGAATTACTGTTATATAATTTTATATTTTTGACAGGTATGGGCAAAGAAGTTGAGAATCTCATATTGGAAAACAACGAGTTATTAGCGACAAAGTGAGTCTGAATTAGTTATCATATTTTGTTTTTTTAACTGTTTTTATCGTATGTAGCTGAGCTATGGTGGTGTTGAGCAATGCTTTTTATTCTGCATAATGAATCAGACAATCTACGCCATGCTGGTTCACTGTTCCTAAGTAGAATCGCCCTGTTTGTATACATAAACATATCACATTTTAAGCAAGTAGTTACGTGGCGCGTAAAGTTGCATTAAAATCTTTATTATTAATTGCTTTTTCTTAAAAAGGCAAACAAAACGTTTTGGAATCCCATAGAGTGACTCGCCTATAAGAGTACGTAATTATATTTATAATAATTAATTGATCCTCTTTACTATTCATTTCGCTTACCTTCATATTAATGTCCACCTTATATAAATATATTTTTGTGGTACTCAGGAATGCATTGAACGTGGTGAAGGACGACCTAATAGTGAAAGTTGACGAGCTAACAGCTGAGCAAGAGATCCTGAGGGAAGAGGTGTCCAATCTGAGCGCTGCAAGGGAGAAGCTGCGGGAGAGAGTCACGCAGCTCGAGGACGAGTTAAGGACTCTAAAGGTCAGTCCTTTTTAGATTTTTTTGTAACAACATATCACACTCCTGTTATTTTACTGGGAGTAGATGAGCTAACAGCTAAGCAAGAAATCCCTGGAGATAAGGTGTCTAACTTGCAGGTTCCTTGCAAGGAATAAGATAGAGTCAGGCACCTCGAGTTGGCGACTCTAAAGGTGAGCGCTTTGTAGTGTTAACACATCAAAGCGTTGTCCTGTAATGATAGTAAGAGTAGACGAGCTAACAGCTAATTAAGAGGTCCTGAAGGAAGAGGTGTCCAATCTTAGCGTTGTGAGTGAAATGTTACGGCAGAGAGTCACGCAGCTCGAGGACGAGTAAAAGGCTCTGAAGATGAGCACTTAGTAGTGATTTCACGGCATAGTGCTCTCCCGAAGAGGTCGAAATCCGCAGGCGTACACAACTAATTGACGTAGCAAAGCGCGTAAGCATCCTGATTGATGTTAGGCAGGTTATGTCTGCATATGACGATCATTAATTGGACTTGGAAACGTAGGAAGGTAACGGGTATGATGGTGAGATGACATCAACAGAGTCGCAGGAAAGAACTGGGTCGAAATGGCTACTAGCACTGCTAGTCTAGCACAAAGATGACATGCAAAATCAGAAACTCAGCATTGAAAATAAAAAAACGCTCTTCTGTTAATGTTAGCAACGAGCTAACAAATGAGTCAAAAATCCTTAGAGAAGGGGACACCACAGCGCTGTGAGGAACGAGTTTTTTTATTTTACTCTTAGTAAATAAAGTATTTGTGTGGCCTAACCTCGTGGGCTGATGATAATGATATTAATGATGTACTGGCACCTTTTAATGTGGTTTTAATCTCACAGTCTAGGCTCCAACGATCACTCTTTTTTTCTTGTACATACATTGTCAATTTTTTTATAGTTTGTTCATTATAGCTTAATACCTGTGACATAAGTCATCAAAATCGAAGACGTGACTTTCTAAAAGCGTATGAAATTATTTGACTATATTAAAATACCATTATTATTTATAATCCATCACTTAATATACTACAATTACTTTTGTGATTCTATTTTATATGTTAGATTAGATTTATCCCAATAAACTCCCGCATAACAATGATAAATGCATAATTTTAAAACATTACAATAAAATAAACGTACTCCTTTACAAGGTCATTTCATTACAAATAAATACTAGTGTTGGGATAGTACACCAAGTGAAGTTCAATTGATATTCAATAACCAATCGATTAATAACTTTATTTTTTCATCCTAGCTGTATTCATTAATTTGTTAGTCTTTATTTATTTTCCTTGAGTAAAATATATGACGATTTTACAGAATTAAAAAAGAAAATCAATGGGCACATTAGTTAGGAACAGTACTTCGTTAGGATAATGATATTCAATTGATAACTTCAATTATCATTTGGTGCAATTACCTCAGTATTGTCTCAACCCTAGGCGTGCCAATTTGACATCTGTCACGGGTATCAAGCTATATTGAACAGACTATAATAAATGTTCAATGTGTATGACATAAAGTTCAAAGTCTGTTGAGGAATTTTGACAGTTTGTGATAGGCTGATGTACAGGCGTTTGTGAGCATTTTCACCGTGTAACCTTTTAGTAGTTTGCTGATCGAAAGACTGTCATTCTAGGAGACGATCAGCAACAGCGCTGGCGGAGGCGAGAACGAGGACGAAGCGGACGTGCCGATGGCACAGCGCCGCCGCTTCACCAGGGTCGAGATGGCGAGGGTGCTCATGGAGAGGAACCAGTACAAGGTAGCTTACACTTTTATTTATACACTAGCACTGTACCCGTGATTTTGTCTGCGTAGATTTGATATTTAAAACAAAAACTCTTTTTCGTTTTAATAGCTTATGTTACCCACAAGGAATGTAGCATTCTATCAGTGAAATATTTTTGAAATCAGTAATTTCAGAGATTACCCTCCGCAAACAAACAAACAATTAAAGTTACAATCTTTACCTCCTTATTAATAGTGAAAAAACGTGAATAAACGTGAAAAGAACGCTATGTGCCCCATTTTTAAGCGCATTGCAGGAAGAATGAGTAAAGTTTATATGGAGAAGGAATGCAAAAAGATAAAGTAAAGATTAAAAAGCGCTCGAATTTCGATCACTGGGCGACCACTGGTATATATTAATATGGGTATACTTACATAAAATTTTCGTTTATGGGTATATATAAACCAGCTACATATGAAAATATGTTGATAAACGAATTGGTTTTGCTTACAGGAACGTTTCATGGAGTTGCAAGACGCGGTGCGTTGGACCGAGATGGTGCGCGCCAGCCGCGTCGACTCCACAATGGACAAAAAGAACAAACAGAGCATATGGAAGTTTTTTAGCAATCTCTTCAGGTAATATTAACGTTTAGGTAACAATGCAGTTCCGTTTTGAATATTTGACAAAACTGCGAAGTTGTTGAAAGTTCCAAAGTAAACGTTACTACATTTGCGTGATTTAATGAACTATGACACCGCCGCTTGGAAATTATTTTCGATACGTTGGTTTTCATTCAAAATGCTATTATACGTTGACTACAACAAGAGGCATAGTGGGCCTCACAGTTTACACTTAATTTTATTTAATTAGTACCTGACTCCTAATGCCACAGAGAATCTAGTGAGGTATTAAAATATGCTTGCGTGTTGCCAATGTTTGAGGTTTTGTTGAGTTTGACATTTTTCCGGACTTAGATCAAGCCCTACCACCATCTTGTATATGTAACAAGCTACAACGACATTAGAATTATTCAACAATGCTACAGCGATTTTATTTTGTGTCAGACTGTTTGTTTACATTGAAATTATATAAATTTCTTTGCTAACAATTTGCAACTATGACAAAGCAAGGCGAATAATTACGCAACTAATATCAACTTTTTTTAAACTATGTATGTGGGTTCAGATTTTTATTCCTTTTTTTCAGGCGAAATGAATTTGACATGCCTGGCATATCGTGATACATTCACCAAGTTACTATAAATGCAAATTGCGATTTATTTTTAGTTAGTTGTTATTGATTTTTAGTTGTTTAGTTATATAATTAGTGAATCTAGCGCTACAAACTTATAGCTACTGAGTAATATAGATTTTCTACATAATCACCAATCATCATCATCATCATCAGATGATGATCATATAAATGCCCCACTGCTGGGCTTAAGCTTTTCCACATTAACAATTGTGATGGAATGATCATGATCAAATCAAATGTAAAAAATAATAATAAAAATAAATAAAAATAAAAATAATAATATTGTAAAAATCTAGTTTTAAGAAAGAAAATAAATAAAGATTATAATAATAATATTATCATAAATTAAAATTTGTTGAACAGAAAACTTCTTATTATAAATACACTCCACAGACAATTTTAGACTCTAAAGAATACAAGATATACTGGGATAGAACCATAATAACAGATCGTACCATATACTACAATAGACCAGACATCACTTTACATGACAAAATTAACAAAGCAGTGTACTTAATAGACATTGCCATCCCAAACACTCACAACCTACACACAACACACACAGAATAAATAACTAAATACACTGACTTAGTGACAGAACTAAAAACGCAGTGGCGAGTCGATACTGCCACTATAGTACCTATATTAGTCTCAACAACTGGAGTCATACCTCGTACCTTACATAATAGTTTAATAACACTAAACATTCATCCACGCATATACATCATCACGCAGAAGGCGGTAATTCTTAATACATGCAAGATTGTCCGAAAGTTTTTGTCTTCTGAATCCCAGTAGATAAATAAAGTTCACACTCCCTAATAAACATTCAGCTTTCACACTCACTTTCGCACACACGACAATACTAACACACTTAACTTCCTATACTTGGCAAAAGTCCGTATAGGAAGATAATATACCTCTTTCTTAATTGCGTATTTATAATGATTCGTTGATTCTTAGTTATGTAGCTTGCTGTTGCTTAGTTAAATAACCGATAAGGCTTAGCAGCTAAGCTAACTTATATCTTTTGTGCACTTATAGTGTCTGCGAGTGCTGAGGTTAAGCAACTTTCGCAAAGGCCGGTCATCGGATAAATGACCAAAAATTTATCATCTCGAGCTCCTCCGTGCTTCGGAAGGCACGTGAAGCTGTTGGTACCGGCTGCATTAGCAATCGTTAACAACCACCAATCCGCACTGGGCTCGCGTGGTGGTTTGTGGCCCGTTCTCCTAACCATCCATTGTGCAGGCTCGTGCCCCAGCAGTGGGGACATAAAAATAAGCTGATGATTATGAACTATAGTGCTGAGCCATGCTGAGCTGATCGTTGTTCAATTCAACAATTCCAATTACTAGAAGTATCATTTGTAGTTTTGATAGCATGTAGTTTTATGCTGTGGCGACAGTTATTTTTAATATTGTTAGTTGTTCGTAAGGTAGCAGTAAAAAACGGTAACAAATAACGGTAACACTTACCAACCAGCATTGAATTAGCGTAGTCTTGTCCCTCTCTGCTAAAGTGCTACTTTTATTTTATTTTATTTATTTTATTTTATGTTATTTGGGAAACAAACAATACAAAATAGTAAATATAAAAATGTTACACACAAGTTACACAGTAATCAGTAAAGTTTCCACTACTAGTTAACACATATAAAAAATAATAATAATTAGGACTCTAAGACAGTTCATTATTCTAATTCATTAAGTAAAAGGTCACATACATTAGATTTAAAATTTGAAACGTTACAATTAAATATATCTATTGATGTGAATTTTTTATTGTAAACATCACAAGATCTAAATAAAAATGTATTACATACATATTTAGTGCGGATAGTTGGTAAAGAAAATAAATTATTAAGGCGAGAACTTATCCGAGGGCATCTTATACCGATACTTTCTAAAAGGAATGGACTGTCAATGATGTTTCTCAAAACTTTAAAAAGAAAAACTTTGTCTTTTTCAATACGGCGATTTACCAAAGGAGGAATGCTAATAGGTTGTTGTCTATCTCGAAGCGATCGATAGGATAGATCTTTCTGCATCCTTCTATTAATTCTTTCTATAGACTATACGTACCTTATAATCTGGATTCCATACTACAGATGCATACTCCAGGACACTTCGAACATAAGAGTTGTATAGGAGCACAAAAGTAGAACACTGCTTAAAATCTCTACCTATTCTCATTATGAATCCAAGCATCCGGAACGCCTTTGTGGTAATGTGGTCAAAATGAGCTATAAACGTTAATTTGCTGTCTCGAATTTAATTACTTTAGATTTACGGGTAAAGGTGATAACATTAAATTTTTTGGGGGTTAAGGTTTAATAAATTAGTATTAGTTTAGTTAGTTTAAAATTACTGTCTTCTGTTTTGTGTATCAATAAACAAACAAATATATAGTTATTTATCTTACTTTGCTGGTGTATCATATCGTGTTAGTCTTACAGATTAATTTCAACTAGCCGTTACCCGCCCGCTTCGCTGTGCGAAAATAATGGATCAATGAATGCTAAATAAAATAATTACTTATTAGATTTACCAACATCATAATAATATAGAACCTATCATTTGCACAATCTCATGTTCTTACTACATACAAATTTTCATTAAGATCGATCGAGCCGTTCTTGAGTTATAAGAGGACATACACAGACAGACAGACAAAAATTTCAAAAATCGTAGAATTGGTGTTAGTGAGTCAAAAAACGAATATTTATACCAAAATTTGTCAAAAATAACAAGTACAAATACAGATTTATATAATAGTACTAGCTGATCCGGCGGACTTCGTACCGCTTTGACAGTTTCTATGACAACAAAACAAACAAATCGTTAAATAGTTTACGCGTGAAAGGGTATTATCACACAAACAAACAAACAAACTCACTTTTTTAATAATAAGTTTTTGATTATACTTTTGGGAATACTCATATATGTACAAAATTTCATGATGATCGGTTGAATAGTATACGCGTGAAAGCGTAACAAATAACAAACAAACAAACTCACTTTCGCTTAGTTCGGTTACTATTAGTTACAATAGTTATGGTATAAACTCTAATTTAGACACACATCTGCTTATAACGTACACCACTATTGTAACCCTGTCAAGGCCATCCCAATTCTATCCAACTACTCGGAGAATCTAGTAGAGTGCGGGAGCACGCTTGCGTGATGCCATTCCCTCTAGAAACCTTTGACGTCGTTGTTTTGATCGTGGTTAAGCAGTGTGGCTTGAGGAACCCTTTAAGTTTCTGGCCGCCCCCAAAAAAGTCCGGTGACGCCGTGAAGGCCGTTTACAGATAACAGCAAACTCTCTCCTAAAAACTTTTGAGTTTATCAACGAAATCAATCTTTTTTTTATATATTGATTCAACCTTTTTTGAATAAAATCGGATTGAGTTTTCAAACGTATCAAAATAAAATGTAATTTAAATCAAAAGCACTAAGGAGCATTGATATCAACTTCGAAGCAAATCACCGCCAAAATAACTTTCTACCCCTCTTTAATCCCGTTAGGGGCTGAATTTCAATAAAATACGAAACACGTATTCCATCAATTCTGTTAAAAAAAATTTATGCAAAATTTGAAGTAGATTGGACCAAGGAATCACATTGTCCCATACAAACTTTGCCCCCCCTTTTCACCCCCTTAGGGGTAGAATTTCGGAAAATCCTTTCTTAACGGATGCCTACGTCATACAAAGAACACAACCTCCAAGTTTCAGGTCTCTACGATCAGCAGTCTAGGCTGTGCGTTGATCCGTCAGTCAGTCATTCAGGACAAAGCATTTTATATGTATAGATAGAAATAGATTAGCGTCTATTTGTTGAGAGCCTTTATACAATTCGATATCGTATACAAACTTCCAAGTTCTAATTATGTCAAACTACAAATATATATTTAAAGACAACATTTTAACATTTTTCATTTTTTTAACATTTTAATATTTTAATTATTTTTTTAAATATTTTATTTTAATTTTTTTTATTGTTTAGAAATAAATAAAACTTGATGATGATAAACGCTTTTAAATAGATAATATTATTCTATAGTATTTTGTTGTATGTACCATGAAAGATTAAAAATTAAATTCTTGTTATCTACACGCGGATTGGTGACCTTAGCCATTCTATTCCAGTACCGGCGAGAGGCCTCAGCGGCCGTTGTCGACGCCCCACTTACGGGCCGTGGCCGCCCCACAGCCGGCGATGCGCCACTCGCGAACCCAAGCCGACTTCCTGGAAACCCAAGTGTCTGATCACCACCACCAGAGAAGGCATGAGCGTAGCGAGCAGTTCCGACAGGTAGGTGGTTGCTGATAGAAGACGGACCCTTGCACTATAAAACTGTGTTCAGAGTTAAACAATGGCTAAATACGAGTTTAATGTATTGTGTCTCTGTCTAAAAATATTACCTTAAAAGTGACAGCATCTGTTTTAAGCATTGTCTAGCTTTAGCCATCGTTTTGTGGTAAAGCAAGTTTAACAGCTACCATTCGGTAATGTTTACTAAAGTTCATGCACATTGAAATGAAACACTTTAAGGATTTACTCGCGTTCAATTTGGGGTTTAGTACGTCAAATTGTATCAGCTGTTAAATCGAAGCACTTAGAAAAATCCAGTGATGGACCGTAGTGATTACGGGTTTATAAATCGTGCGGGTACAATAAAGCAACCTAGATTTGTATGTTTTTTCTACATGCTTTTTTATCTTGTCATTTCAAACCCTTTACAGTAGGGTCCAAAGGTCCTTAAAGTGGGGTCCAAGTTTTCAGCATATTCAAGATACATGCCAGGGCCTATGACTATATGTGACACTATGATTCATGTCAGTATGTTTTGTTAATCAGCTTTTTAGTTTAATACAGCACAGGACTCATCACTGTTTTATCCAATATTACCATTTCAACACCTCCATCCGCTTTTTATTTTAATCCAATTTACTAATATTCTTTATTTAATTTATGCTTGTGTATCTTAACAAAAGTAATCAAGATTTCTTTTTATTATATTCTCAATAAATAACGCTGAAGTCTACATAAGACTTTTTTATTTTAAATTATAATTAACCATTTAATTACTATTTTTAAAGTTTGACAACATTATTTTGAGCACAGAATTTACTCGAGTTTTACAGATTTAAGTGTCATGGCGATCGCGGTGACCGACATAAAATTAAATATCTATTGTATCTGGCTTTGAAGCTGCTAATGTAATCAAATGATTATTGTGTTTTTGTGTGTAATATGTATGTGTTAGTTGCTGCTTTATTTATTTAAGCAATCCTCATCTTCATTTGTTATCATCATGTGCCGTGACGTTTGTGTGTGTTGTGTGATAGTGATTAAAATTTTATCTCTCGTATTTATTTACTACCCTTTCCTTAAACCTAATTCCTTGTCCTTTCTTTGTTTTCAGTTGAAACAGTGATGTCATCCTTGAAAGGGATTTAAATCAATTTATTTTGTAATAATTCTTGTACAGTGTTCCGTTACAGTAATGTGTGACGTTATAAGTGATATTATATTTTAGGCAAAATATTTAGTGTTAATATATTTTTTGAAGCAATTTGTGATGTTCTGTAAATAAATGTTATTTTTTGTTTCTGGCTTTTTGTATTTGCTTAGTCCTTGCATTATTAATTTAAATTGCTATTATTTTTACGTTCTTGTATGTTCTTTTTTTAGCCATTATGCAACTAACTGGTGAAATAAATTGTTATCGAACATGCTAGATTTTTCTAGCAAGCTTTCAATTATCATCATATAATTACTCAAAATAATGAGAATTATTGACTAAGAAGAGAAGAATTTGTACTAAGAAGTCAAACGAAATAAATACTGCTAGTCAATTTTAATATGAAATAAAAACAAAACAAACTAAAAAAGAGGCTAATTTTGTATATTTTTGGATTTAAAAAAAATAGTTATGTTATTCCGATGTAATTTTAAAATATCTTTTATACATTCTTTGAACGCTTCGGTGGCCAAAGGGTTTGAATTGATCAACTCGCATTTGGCAAGCATGGTGATTAAGCCATTATCTATCTACTGTAGTGATGACTTGATTTCAATAATGAAAGCCTTTGCCCAGCAGTGGGACAGTTATAGGCACAGACCTATATGTTATAGGCTATTTACTTTCCTTTTTGTTACATTCTTTATGAATTCCTGAGTTGGTATAGTATAGTGTATAATTTTGTATTTATTCCAGTCTTAGGCTTGTTACACAAGTACCACAACCACAACACGTGGGCGGGCGCTGATTTGTATGAAAATTAATAGTTAAATTCGCACCGGCCACATTTTGTCGTCATTATTGACCGCGTGTGTGATACCGACTACATCGCAGTCACGTTGCAACTACAATGCAACCAGCGACACCGCGAACTAGCGACCGGCCACAACAACAATGCAATTCGAAGAGGAAACATCATCTTCGAATTCCAAGAGTTCGTTAAGTCAAGACGTGTTTCCTCTGCAAAAGCCGTCATATTAACCACTAGCGTCAACACAACGTAGGTAACACAACGCAACCGCAAAAGCCGCAGCGACACTATTTACACGTAAGCACAGCTTGACCACCTTTTGTCGCGACGGTGTGGAGTGGTTGTGGTAGTACGTGTATAACTAGCCTTATAGCCTTGTATGTTAGGTAACTTATAAACAAAATGCTTATTATTTTTAGTGATCATTTGGAATTATTTTAGTATATACTGAGTTGCTTAGTTCATTTATAATATTTTATTTTTAAATAATAATTTATGATATGCGCATTGACGCTTTGATAGGTCTCTTTATGAGCAAGTATTGGTTAGCAATAGTACTTACATTTGCGAACTACTATTGCTTATCATACTTTTTAGGTACCCTCTTAATGCTATGCTAAGCTATGTGGCATTTTTTTTACTAATGATTAACTAATTAAATATATATTACAGCATACTATTTTAACAGGTATAATTTAATACAACATAATAATTTTAGATTTCAAAGGGAGATGATTAAATATTTTTATTTATACCCGTTAAAATATTATTTTGCAGTATATATATAATTAACTAGTTAATAGCCTTTCTATAGTTTGAAAGAATATTTTAGCCAGTGTAAGTAGATAATATTATTTATTATATACATTTTGTACATCTCACGTTTTTGATTGCACGTTTGATATGAGTAAAGTATTTATAAAATACAGTGAAAAAATTAAATGCCTATCTGACCCAGCCAGGAATCGAACCTGGGTCCTCCGCAATCCGGGCGGCTGCACCAGTGCAGCCGCCAGTGCTGCAGTAGGCATTTAGTTTTTTCACTATATTTTGTAAATAGTTAATTCAGCTTAAGTGTAGCAATTAGCACTTAAAAATAAACAATAAAATTAGTAGAGTACATCATTGAAACTAGTTTAAGAAATTGTAATGCTATGTGTCCACAGTTCTTTATATAACGAGTATTTTTATACTGAGTAGAAAAACTACTCCGCTCCACTTGATGTTAAGTGGAAGCGGGGCGGAGTCGAGCTGCGAAAAGCAGTTGTGTTAACTTAGTTTAAAGTTTTGAGCTAAAAATATTTTTTTGAGGTAAGCCTATATCAATAGGCGAATGTCTCCCTAAACCCGTCTAATTTTCTCTATCTCCGGCGGTTTATATCGTCTGTGAAGGCATCGAGAATATCGCTAGCGCTGCTGACTCCGACGAAGTTTTCAGTCTTTTGTAATTCTTTTGTACACTTAATAAATCATTTTTCAATACGACACTAGTACAAAGCTGTATTAGCCCATATTTTAAGTTTTTACTTAGATCTATTGTATCTACATCTTAAGAGTACAGTCTGGTTTTAATTAAAAAGTGTATTACAAATAAGTGCATGCTTACTTAGAACATGATACTTACCTGTTTTGTAAGCCTTAATAAATAAATAAAAGAAACATGGTGTTGATGGCGAGGTCCCTGGAATTGTATGTAGCGATACCCGCAGGTGCGGGCGCACGTACGCAAGGAGGACGGGCGCATGCAGGCCTACGGTTGGAGTCTGCCCGGCAAGAGTGGGCAGAGCCAGAAGGGGCCTAGCCCCTGCGCCTCGTTGTCGTCAGCGGGCGTGCCGGTTCCAGTACCAGTGTTCTGCAGGTCAGTACATGGCATGTTTTCACGTTGAGAGGGTTTACGCTTCACGTGCTGTGTCATAGGAACTACAAATTTTAATATTTCTTTAATCAAAAAGCCAATTTTGATGATAAAATTCTATAACTAGATAAGTAAGTGACTAATAGAAAATATCATTAAAATAAAAGCTTTTTAAAGATATACTCCCGTAAAAGTGTAAATGTTTTCTGAAAATACTTATATTTTGTGTAAATCGTAAGGCATTAACCCCCTTTAGAATCCGCGTTTCGTGTTATTTTCTGGCATGACCCAACAGAGATGGTTCCCTGCGCGAGTTAGGTTGTCTGGTACTTCTCGTATCACCTTACGGTTTCTGGTGAATGCCAACAATAATGTAGAACTTGTGTTTGTTTTGACTGATTTGCGGGTTTAAATGGCCTGCTCCTGAAGGATAAAAAAAGACCGAGGCGCGGTCCACGGATGCCATGCATTTTATGTAAGCATCACATTTCAAACGCATCTATCCTTGATATAATATAAGTTTTCAATGTCCATGTTTTAGAGGCATAATATAGAAAAATAAAGACACTAGTATGTAGTCTAAATTTATGAGAAAACGAGTAGTAAAAATATTTAACTAACATTTTAAACTAGAAGGTCAGATTAAAGCGTAAAAGCACATGTCAGCTAAATTATAATTATTACAGTATACAAAGTAGCAATTTTCGAATTCATTACATAAATTGTAGAGAGTGTTATAATAATAGTAATAATAATTCATTTATTTTATTAGACAACAAAGATCCATTTTTGTTAGTAACAATTTGACTTATAAATATGTTAGTAAAGTATTTTTAACATTTAAAATAATATTAAAATTAAAATTACAACGCACTAAATAATTATACTATATATTATTATACTCCCCATGTACTGTACTACAGTGGTTTAGGTACTCGTAGTCAAACCTACTTGCAAACACTCTTAGTATACCGTTGGGGCTGGCCCGGATCCTACGCCCCAGGGATGTGCACCTCTTGCGCATGGTGGTGTAGAAACAGTCTACCAGTGCCTCAGCGAACATCCCCGAAGCGCTGCAGAAACGGGGCAGCCCCACCAGCACTCTAAACGCATTATTAAACTGGACTCGGAGGGCGCCGTACTGTTTTTGTGTATAATTAACCCACAGGCTGCTTGTGTAAAAACTAGTGCAGTAGGCTCTAAAAAGACAGATTTTTACGCTAGTTGAGCAGCGAGCAAACCTGCGGGCAATCATGTGTGCTCTCACAGACAACGCCCTCCGCTCCCTCTCCATGTCCACATCATCTTTCAGGTCGGAGGTTAACCAATGTCCGAGGTATTTAAATTGATCCACTCGCTGTAGCTGCGTATCATATAACTTTATGGCAGGAATTGGTGATAATAATTAATAATTCATATGATTTTTTCCAACACTAACATTCTTGAATACATTGATTAAGAAAATATCACAAAAATAATAACGTTCAAAAATGTTTCTTAACAATAAAATCAGTTCTTTTAAATCTATGTCGTTTTCACCGACTCCTAAAATCAGTTTATCACCAGATCTCAGTTTTATTTTATGGTAATTTTTTAATACTTCAGCACTTTGTGTATAAGATTTTGTTTCCGCCATTACCATATATTTTTCATATGGAGAAGTGTCTCTTGAAGATAACTGAGCAGAGGCGAGACCTACACATTGTTGCGTGCCTAGGATGAATATCCGTTTGAGATCTTCTTTATTGGCTGCGTCTTGTCTTGATTTTATTTTTAGTTTTGTCGAATTATTGAGTGTGTCTCAACATATTGTACTTTCCTTTGCCTTGAGTAGTTTTTGTTCCAAGTCAAAAATTTGTTTCTTAAGGTTGTCTATTTCCAATTGAGCGTCTAGACGCTTCTAGAAGCGACTGTTTCAAGTCAGAAATTTTTATTACGAGGTGTATATAATTGTTCGATCGCTCAGTATTGTGTTCAGCTGACGGCGGAGTATAGAAATAATGTGGCTGTAAGGAATGTGTTTTGTTTTCCATGATCGTTTTCGTAATCGTCTTTCAATAAGTGCAATTCTTTATTAAGTTTCGATATATGTTTATTTAAACTATTGTTTTCGAGCATTTGATTCTCTAACTCGGCCTCTGTAGATAATAATTTCGTTTTCAGTATGTCTATTTCTTCTCTCAGTTCATATTCATCGTTAAGTGGTCCATGCTCCACACTTCTGGAAAGTCTTTCCGTTACGGAGTAGGAGTCATTCGATATATCCCGTTCCGTTAGAATATGTGAGTCATAATATTTCTCTGGAGTGCATACAGGTGATATTTGTAAAGGTGAAGACGATGCGGGGGAGAGTTGAGAGCATTTTTTGGCGTTACCGCCTTATTATCAGATGATACAGTAACGTTCGAATGAGGTTCAATAAGACCTTTCTTTCGTAGGGTTATTTGCTTTGTTCATTAATACTAGACTTATTTGTTTTCTTCTGTTTGTTGCAAGTTTGACATTTCCAATTTCGTTTCCTCTCTTTAGACATAATCCGGTACAATTTTTCTGATAGTCCAATACAGTCGAACTCATATCTGTTTTTACACTGAGTGCATAGAATGGTATCTTTATTGTTACTCATTGAGCCGCATTTAGAGCACTTTACTGTTACAGACATTTTAACAGTCCAAAAAAGTGATTTCGGTGTCGGGAATCGATCCGCTGACCTGTAGCTACGTATGAGCGCTCAAAACCGTTGCACCACGGAGACGATACTTGGAGTGACAAATATAAGTGTATCTTTCAACAAGGCAATAGTAACTGTTTTACCGACGAATCATGTCACACGTAGGTGCACTAGATGGAGTTAGTTTCTATGGAGACTGCAATCATTCCGCATTTCAAATTGAATGTGTCATCAACTGCTGTTTTACCTGCTGTCAACCGAAACAAAGGTAAGGTTTTTGTCTTCTTTAAAATTGTGTTACAACTTTTTATGATATTTCGGATGTTAGCAGTTTTTAATCAACTTATCTGGACAGTGATGCACGTTGATTTTAGAGATACAGTTCTTGGTGTGATGTCAGGTATGTTGTAACAACTGTTTTTAGTTTTCACTTTTTAACTGTAGGGATCTCGGTGACAACATTTGTGCACACTTATTAAGTCTTCAGAAACTGATAAAAACGAATTTCAGATACTTTTACAAGTGCAACTATTAAAAAAGAATTTAATACAACAGGGATGTTATAATTCAATGCTTTCGATACGATGCTCTATAGCGGAAAAAAAATAGCAAATCCATGCGGTTTTCTAGTTGCTACATATTTTACACCACTCTCGTTCCAATCTCTATTATAATAATTATTATTATTCATTATCAATCTAATCTTCTTGGAATAAAAATTGACTCAAATATAAATTGGACAAAACACATATCACAAGTCAAAACAAAATTGGCCAAATTTAGTTACGCTTTATTTCAAATAAGAATCAGCACAGATACAGAGACCGCAATATCTACCTACTATGCTTACGCCTACGCTTGGTTGCGGTATGGGGTGATGCTGTGTGGAAATAGTGTGGACGCTCAAGAACTGTTCATTATGCAAAAAAGATGTGTTAGAATCATTGCTCAAATAGGTAACACAGATAGCTGCAAGCCGTATTTAAAAAAATATAAAATGCTGACTTTACCCTCGATTTACATCTACGACATTTGTTTATTCGTTTTTAAAAATAATAAAAAGTTAATGAAAGTTAGTGATACCCACGCGTTAAATACACGACATAAAAATAGACTATACCTGCCTCAATCTAGGATAAAAATGTTAAACTGCAGTCCATACTATATGGCTGTAAAAATATTTAACAAATTACCGCCTGATATAAAAAATCAAGTAACCTTTCAAGCATTTCAAAAGAAGTTACGAGATTATCTTATTGCAAAGTGTTTTTATTCTGTTAATCATTTTCTCACCAACAAATAAATACATTTTTTGCTTACCTTCACATTTTTGCTTGCCTTTACATCAATATTCACTTAAAACTTATAATTTAATAAATAGTCTAGACATGCGATTATTTAATTATATAATTATTGAATTGTTTAATTTAATTTAATTATTTTATTTAATTTTGTTATTGTTTTATTTATTTTTTTAACTTTTAGACTTAAGATATTATTCATAGCTTTATATAAAAATAATACTCGGGAATACTTACTACTAGAAAATACTACTAGGGAGCTCTCTATAAATTTGCCATGTCCGAAAAGGGCGACTAAGTTTTTAAGTTCCTTCATAAATGTACAACATGTTATACACTTAGTTAGCAATAAAGAATTTGATTTGATTTGATTTATGTAAAACATGAACTACAAGTTAAAACTGCTTCTTACTCATATAGGTTTTTACTACTCATATTTAGCATACCTTTTTATGTGCAATTTAGACATATCGTCGGGAATGTTTTGTCCGATTTGCATCGACGTTGTCACAGACTGTCTGGTGTCGTTAAGAATTATCGTGTATGTATAAGAGATCTTTTGATAAAGAGTCGTTGTACAAAGCTTTGTACTCCTTATGCTCTGTGGTTAAGTTCCATTTTCGTCTGATCGCAGGCCAATAGCAGAGAGTGAGCCCCGTATGACATTGCTGTGCGCCGCCGGGGTGAATCTAAACGGCGGCATCACGCCAGATGGAGGCTGCATGGTCGGCGAGAGCGTGTTCTACGACGACAAGCCGGAGAACACCATGTGCTTAGGTGAGTAGGCTCTTTGAGGGCCAGCGTGAGATACATCCGAACCGAACCCCTCGGAGAATCTAGTAGGCCACGGAGACACGCACTAGTGCGTAATGCCGATCTCTCTAGAAAACCTCTGACTGTGATTCATTTCACACGGCTTGAAGAACCCTTTAAGTTTCTCGCTGCCCCCAAAAAGTCTGGTTAAGCTGAAAATGCTCAGTGGCAACCAGCGAACTTTAAAAAAATGTTAGTATTTGGCGTACTCTTTTGGTCTGTCTCCCATGCTGGTCTGAGACGTGAAAATAATGTATCAGCGGTTGAACTTCTTCGTAAGAGTCGACAGAAGATCAAGGGTTCCAAGACACATAAGGCGATCGGCTAGCAACCCATCACGATGTTATCTATTCCACATCGGAATCCTTCCTTGTTTATGCTAAATGTGGCTTCGGGTCACTAATAGCGTGTTTAGTAAAAATTGATGATTTCGATGCTTTATCTACCTCTTTTTGGAAGTAGGACGTAAAAGTATATGCTTTTGTCCGTCAACATAATATAATATAGTAGCATAATATAATAGATCACTTGAAACACATTAAGTACCGCTTCTAACTCTCACTGCTTAGCCACGCCCACTGGCGCCTTGCAACGCGGCGAGTGGATTTCTAGTTCATTGCATTACTGACGCTATTTTTGAATGCCGTAGTATAATGCGCAACGAACTAGGAATCCGCTCGTGCTCATGGCTGAAACCTTAAGGTACATTTCCACTAAAGCTGTGCGATGTAGATCGGTGCGCGAGGAAAAATACACCAATAAGATGACTTGAGCGAAGTAATTAAAGAGTAATCCTATTGGTTGATTTTTTAGTCGTGCACTTGTTAGCTACCTCGCTTTGGTGTACTCTTTTGTTCCTCATAAAATATCACTTAAAACTCGAGCACTAGCATAGTATTGTATTAATTGTATAGTCTGTCGCCGTGACAACGATGTAACTTACATTATCGAGTTTTGACAGTGACAGGTCAAGGTAAGATAACCATTTTGTTGAAAGTTAAGGACCTTTGTGTAATGTTTTGCGTAAACCTTTAGATGACATATGGAACTGTTAATACAAGTTTGTTGACATTTTTGTTGTATTAACAACAAAAGATTTGTTTCCAGCGTACGAGATGAGCAAAGCCCAGTCGGTCCACTCGGCCGAGGTGGAGCAGATCAACCGGCAGTTGCAGTCCACGCTCAGCGTCGAGCGCGCCGAGAAGAACCTCTCCTCTCTCGTCTGGATCTGCTCGTGCACGCAAACTAAGGGCGTCGTCATGGTAACTAACTCTTAATATCAGCATTGTTTTTCTTTTCTTAATCTATGGCAGGGACTTCTTGGCGGGAAAGTAAAGAGTCATGTCTGCGGTTTTGTTTTATTTTCTAAAATTTGTGTTATGTCGAATATTAATGTGAAATAATGGTGGATTATTAACCGTTAAGTGTTCGTGAGTGTGCATGAGTGTTGGCAAATGAAACAAAACAGTGCAACGTCACTTTTTAAATTGAATAGTACTATTGATGCAATATATTTTTTTTGTTTTAAAGCACTTGTAGACAGTAGTTATAAAACCACTATATTCACAAGAGTGCCTAATTACGCTTTAAGATTAAGTTCTATAATGGGGGTCGCATACACCATTGTACAGAAACAAGCATCGAGTGATACCATAAAAACACTTAGTGCAGTAGTAAGTAAGCGATCGCATACAAAAACCAGCCTAATTACAGCTTTAACGATAAAGCTAGCTTAAATTTTCACAAAATGCTAAAAGCTGTACAGTAAAGTTTTGACTTTCTGTTTCAGCGGCTCCAGCTGTATAAACACTCAAATATCTCTCTCATAAATATAAAAGCATCTTTTGACACTCTTGTACGTCATTAAAAGGACCTTAAGTTCTAAATGAGCTGGTAAATTGATGTTGTAAACGTGATGTTTGTGTGCTGCTTGGGCTGTGCTTACCCGTTACAAAAAAAAATCTTGGCCGGCTTACCTTCGCCGTATTTCGACCCCTCGCCACTGGACAATACAGAATATCCTAAATCAATTATGCTTTACACTATTGTCGATTTGCGATTGTCTATTGAATGATGCCCAAGACCGGACAAAATGGCGTGCATATGAGGAGGCCTACACTCGGCAGTGGGTGACTATAGGCTGAAGAAGAAGAAGTAGATTGAATCAGTTGGTGATGATGATTTTATTAACAGATAATAGACGCGAACAATCCCGCGGTGGTGCTAGAGTCGTTCCCGGTGAGCGACAAGCATATATTGTGCGTGGCGTCCGTCCCCGGCGCAGTGGCTGAAGACTACAGGGAGTACGAGGAGAGGATGTCTGGTGGGGAAACTGAAACAAAACGCCAGTCTGTAAGTGTTTTTGATCTGTATTTTGATGTAATCTTTATAAGGTCAATCTTTATAAGGTAAAGCTTTAAGCGGCACCTCTGTTCGACACTTTAAGAGCAGTGTTGGACTGATTTTTCATCGCCAAAATATAAGATTGGTGTTAATTGAATATATACGGAATGACAGGTGGTTGGTATTGAATGGTTGCTAAAGACTAAAACCAGTTGTTGACCCCTATTTTAATGATTAACCCGTCCCGCGCTGTAGGTATAATTAGCGGGCCACCTTGTGTACGACCGTGCGTTCACAGGGCGCGCGAGGACTTAAAGGAAAATAATGTCGAACACTGGTGCCACTTCCGTAGTCTATTTTAATTTTGCATTGTGGCGGTGGCCAGCTGTGTACGACTGTTCGTGGTGCCCCGTGGTAGGGTGACTGTTACTGATTAATATATCGATTTAGCTTTATATAAGAAAACTAGCTGTGCCCCGAGGTCTCACTCGCGTTATTTCCCGTTTTTACAACATTTTTCGTTGCTGCTCCACTCCTATTAGTCATAGCGTGATGTAATATAGCCTATAGCCTTCCTCAATAAATGGACTATTCAACACAGGAATAATTTTTCAATTGGAACCAGTAGTTCCTGAGATTAGCGCGTTCAACCAAACAAACAAACTCTTCAGCTTTATAATATTAATATAGATACAGTTATTTGAATTTTGTAACACAAAACTGAAGAAAGAAATAGCTCTTGTAATTTTTTTGTGGCTTTTTATTAATACAAGGTCTTTACCGAAGGGCTTACGGAGCTATGTCCTAGTATTTGACGTTAAACAAGTACTTTTAAATTTATTTATTTATTTGGTACTTAAGTAAAATGTTAACAATCAACAGTCCTTGTTCTGCATGGGTGAGTCGGCGGAGAGTCCAAGCAACGGCTTACAAGGATCAGACAGCGAAGGAGGCGAGAAGGAATTCGTCATTGGAAGCACCAGACTGGTGAGTTCATTGTAAAGTACACACAAACTATTTATATTGAAGAGTTACTGTGTCTTAATATTAGAAATACAAATGACTTGTACTGTTGAGATTCTTTGGAACGAACACGAGGACTGTGTAAAGATACACGATGGTAGATGTATAAAGATTTAGTCTTTGTATACCTTCTAAACAAACGTGCTACATCTTTGACATCTTTGATTGTTTAGTTAAATACGGCGTTATAGTTAAAAGTGGCCGGTTTTAGCTATAACGTCTTATTTAACTAAACCATAACATGTCAGATGTTCATTAGGTGATGTCATCATCATCATCATCATCATCATCATCTCAGCCAAAAGACGTCCACTGCTGGACAAAGGCCTCCCCCAAGGATGATGTAAAAATGCTAAATTACTTCATTCCAATAGTTTGTTGAGCATAATTTGATTTTCTATCTCTAATTACTAGATATGTTTTTTTTTTCATTGGCGACGCTAGTGTGCGGCGTAAACGCTCGTAAGAAAAAAAAAAACACAACGAGACGCGGCAATTCTACACGGCAAGCAATTACTGCCTAACTAAAATGACGGGTAATGGGTACGAGCCGTATGAGGAAAGGCGCGGTGCTGGCGGGGTTTATTTAAATACATATGAAAAAATTGGAAAATATGTAACAAGTAATAAATAAGAACGAAAACAATTTTAAATAAAAATATGTAAATACATATTAATCCGGACCCTCAGTAATTAGATTTGGGTCAAATTCTTAGGAGGAGTGCAAAGCTTTAAAAAACCGTTAAAGTGTTTCGAATGGAAGTGGAACGTCAATAATCGTATTAATTGCATTTTTCACTTTACTAACGACGTTTTGGAACTTGTTGAAACTTCATCGAGATTTCTATTCTAAATTAGGTTCAAGCAACACTACTAACTCCCCCAAGCACGCCGGTCAAGGAACCGGAGCCGCCGGCGTCGGAGGCTGAAGTCCCTAAGGAGGCGACGGTCAAGGAAGTGGAAGAAGTAGACTCTGTTCCACCAGGCAGCCCGCCCCTCAGCTCAACGCCTATCAAAGGTAATACGACACGAGGAACCTGACATTATTGATTATAAATCAAAGTCAACGTCAAATCATTTATTCAACAAAAGCCTTAACAGGCACTTACTGACGTCACAACTATAAAATAAAAAAATAGTTTAGACTAAACTTCTGAATCTACCACCAGCTCGGATTTTTGGAGAGCCTTCGACCGAGAAGAGCTGGCAAGAAACTCGGGAGGCTTATTTCTTTTTCTCCATCTTTTCAACCTAAATGGATTGTTTCACAGAATGACTATCAGTCTAACATCCGGGTACTTAAAAAGCTTTGCCTTGAATACATAAATAGGCATAGGCCCTTACAAATAAAAACAGTATTAGTTTCGTAAAGTTATTCCGTGTTTTGTCCAGCAGTATAAGTTTACCATGACGGGAACAAAACACGGAATATCAATTCCAAGCTTATTTGTTTATTGGTAAGGTTCATAGTGGTTAGTAAACTGGTTGAAATAAGTTTAGAATTTTATTTGTGATGGAAAGCACAATTTTAAAAAGTACTGTGTTAGTAAATTGAAACTAAAAAGTTTTTTTAATACATTATAGCTTGATAAAAAATTTAAAGCTACTGGTGATTTGTGATTTTTTCTGGCTACAGAAAGAAGGGAAGATAATCCTCTTATTAAAAGAGTCAAGTGTATATTTAACCTATTAAATATATAAAGAAATATATTATGCATAATATTAATTACCAGTAGGGAACTATTAGAGATTAGCCCCGAAAAACAAACAACCAAACAAAAAACATCACCAAAAACTCTTTATTAATAGTATAGATTAAAGTTTCTTGTCGGTTCTCCCCAACACAAGCCCATCCAGTGTAGGCATACTAACCGACGGTGTAGTGACTTTAATTAATTCAAAATATACATCAGGGATAGCGTTACTCTCTATTAGTAATAGAATAATTAGAATTGTTCCATTAGTTCCAGAAATTACAGCTAGCATTCAAGCAAGCAAAGAATGTTTACCTAGACATTCACATAAATACCACTGATCAGTACGCCAAACAATTAAAATTCCATTGTATCTGTATTTGCCGCAGACGACGAATTAATGGATCAACTATATATATGTAATGTATATTTTACAGCGGCTGAACACCCCGGCTCGCCAGAACCTGGGCTAGACGCGTTCGCACAGGAAGAGTCGAACGCGGAAAGCCGCGCCGACGTAGCTCAAGACAGAAAGATGTCCACCGTCATGGCGACCATGTGGCTCGGCACTAAGAGCGGCAACCTCTACGTGCACTCCGCTTGCGGCAACTACAGCAAGTGCTTGGCGAGGTTAGTGACCTTTCGTGTACTTAGCTAGGCACATAATTGGATGGTGAACCTCGGTACTAAGCGCTGCAACATCTACATACACTCCGCTTGCAGCAACTACAGCAAGACCTTTCGTGTACTTAGCTAGGCACGTAATTGGATGGTGAACCTCGGTACTAAGCGCTGCAACATCAACATGCACTCCGCTTGCAGCAACTACAGCAAGACCTTTCGTGTACTTAGCTAGGCACGTAATTGGATGGTGAACCTCGGTACTAAGCGCTGCAACATCAACATGCACTCCGCTTGCAGCAACTACAGCAAGACCTTTCGTGTACTTAGCTAGGCACGTAATTGGATGGTGAACCTCGGTACTAAGCGCTGCAACATCAACATGCACTCCGCTTGCAGCAACTACAGCAAGACCTTTCGTGTACTTAGCTAGGCACGTAATTGGATGGTGAACCTCGGTACTAAGCGCTGCAACATCAACATGCACTCCGCTTGCAGCAACTACAGCAAGACCTTTCGTGTACTTAGCTAGGCACATAATTGGATGGTGAACCTCGGTACTAAGCGCTGCAACATCTACATACACTCCGCTTGCAGCAACTACAGCAAGACCTTTCGTGTACTTAGCTAGGCACATAATTGGATGGTGAACCTCGGTACTAAGCGCTGCAACATCTACATACACTCCGCTTGCAGCAACTACAGCAAGACCTTTCGTGTACTTAGCTAGGCACATAATTGGATGGTGAACCTCGGTACTAAG
This sequence comes from Eudonia mercurella, assembly GCA_963082485.1. Taxonomy (NCBI): domain Eukaryota; kingdom Metazoa; phylum Arthropoda; class Insecta; order Lepidoptera; family Crambidae; genus Eudonia; species Eudonia mercurella. Next base: position 24,361,087 of record OY720022.1, read on the forward strand.
CGCTGCAACATCTACATGCACTCCGCTTGCAGCAACTACAGCAAAGCGAAGCCACTGACCCTTTCATTGATTTGGGCACTAGAGTCTCAGCAGGCAACTGATGTAAAACCAAGCGATGTAAAGGTTGATAGTTAATACTCAATTATTAAATACATTCCACTATGGTAACAAGATTGTAGGTAAAATTATAATATGTATGTTGTTAGACCCTGAAAAGGGCACATCAATTATATTATATTGAGAGGACTTACTGTATTTGACTAGTTTAATACGCGTATCTCACAGGGTGAAATTGAACGACGCGATCCTGTCGATCGTGGCTTGCGCGTCCCGCTGTATGGTTGCTCTCGCCGACGGCACAGTGGCGATATTCGCGCGGCAAGCGGACGGCCAGTGGGACTTCACGCAGTACTGGTCGCTGACGCTCGGGGACCCCAAGTGCTCCGGTGAGTGTGCCTTAGATGTTCAGCTTCCGTGTAAATATAAATTAACCTTTCATCATCATCATTTTCGGCCCGTATCTACCCATTGCCTCCTCCATGTTTCGCCATTTCTTTCTGTTTTGAACTGATCGCATCCAGGTTTTCCAGCGACTAGCTTTATATCTCTAGCCCGGTGGTCGGCCGGCGCTCCGTTTGTCCGTCCTCGGCAGCCATTCCATGAGAGCTTTTTGAAACTTTATTTAAATTAAAATAAGTACAATTAAAATATACCATAACATCAATGTTTGTAGCATTGTTTTGTTCCGGCAGCTAGAGATAAGATAGCCAGTGCCTTGGTAGTTAAGGATTCCGGTTGAGGTGCGCTTCCACCTTCGGCCTTATCATCACTTAAGATCAGGTAAATTAAAGGCCAAGTGCTGACCCGTAAGATATAAAAAAAATATAGCCCCTTAAATCCCGCCGTAATAGACTTTTGTCGCACACAATAGACTTTAAACTCTGCTACCATATCATTAAGGTTGCGTTTCCCCCGCAGTGCGTTGCCTCAGCGCGGTGGGATGCACGGTTTGGTGCGGCTACCGCAACAAAGTGCACGTGGTGGAGCCGCGGTCACGCACTTTACTGCACTCGCTGGAGGCGCACCCGCGGCAGGAGAGCCAAGTGCGCCAGATGGCATGCGACGGAGACGGCGTCTGGGTAAGTTCATTGTGACACATTGATATAAAACACTTAATAAATAAACTTACAGAAAAAAAAGAAAGAACATTTATTTCAACACAGTCACAATAGGAAGATAATCTATATACTATCCCACTGCTGGGCAAAGGCCTCCATCATTGAAATTAAGTCATTGGTACAATGGATTATTGGCTTAATCACCACGCTTGCCAAATGCGGGTTGGTGATTACAAACCGGGCTATCGTCTACATCTGGGAATCGAATCGGTCCTTCGGGTATCGGATCGAGCGCTTTGCCACTTGGCCAACGAGGTGACAAGATAGAATAAAAAAAACTTATAAATAAATATCGATCTACTGTTTACCGATTTAAAAACGTAACGTAACGGTAAAACATTTACTAAGTTTCAAAATGTATAGCTTTATAAATAAAACGCGTAACATGTATGTTAGATAGTTTAATACTATGACGTTAACAACGCAAATTCCACCACCTTACAGCACTCTAGAACAATAACAATATCTAGATTAGACCTGAACACAAATTTCTGTATCATAACAAGTAGTCAAATAGGCACTCAATTGTCGGTGGATAATAACGTGAGATTTCGCTACTCGTATATAATTTCTGCAAAAAAAAGAAAGTAAAGATTACATGTAACCAAAATGAAAAACTATAACATTTTAAATTAATGAAAATACTCTCTAAATCTATCAGCAACACACAAGCACGTACATTATACAGAATTGTGCAAATAAACAAAATCTGTCCTAAAACAGACATCATTAAGCAATTCATGTTTATCAGGTGTCAATAAAGATGGATTCCACGTTGCGACTATACCACGCGCACACGTACCAACACCTGATAGACGTGGACATCGAGCCGTACGTCAGCAAGATGCTCGGCACCGGCAAGCTCGGCTTCTCCCTGGTCCGCATCACCGCGTTGCTCATCAGCTCTGGGAGGCTGTGGATCGGCACCAGCAATGGCGTGGTGATATCGGTGCCTCTTAGTGAAGGCTGCAGCAGAGACACTACGGGCGGGCCTGCGTCTTCCGCTCGGAATGTTCCAGGTAAGTCGTATAAACTAAGCTGTTATCGTAAGCCTACACACGTCCCACTGCACATAGTATACTCACATATACACGCATGCCAACAGCTGATAGTATAGGTGATATTTGAACCTCTCAGCGAAGGATGCAGTAAAAATACTACGGGCCGGCCAGCGCCATCCACACGGAACCTTCCTGTAAGTCATATAAATTAAGCCGTCATCATTTGTACTCACGTTTGTCGTCAATGAGTTAAAAGAACAAGATTGCCAATTTTCATGTGCCCTTTGCAAAATGAAAATTATAATGTTCCTTTAGCCAACACCGTCAAAGGGTTTCAAGAGAGGATTGCATTACGCAAGTGTGTCCCCGTGCACTACTAGATTCTCCGAGAAGTTCGGATAAGATCGCAAATAAACTAACACAAACCCCTCACACAGGGCATGCGACGCTAGTCCGCGCGCGCTCCGACAGCCCGAACGGCACCATACCGTGGTGTTCCATGGCGCACGCTCAGCTCAGCTTCCACGGCCACCGGGACGCGGTCACCTTCTTCGTGGCTGTACCGGGAGCGCCCGAATCGCCAGGCTCTCCCCGATCGCCCCGTACCCCTGAAACGCCGGGCGCAGCGAGCGTACCGCCCATGCTGGTCATATCGGGCGGTGAGGGATACATTGACTTTAGAATAGGTGAGTACTTGTAATCTAAGGTATTAACACACATTTTTAGTACCTAATTATATGTGCCTGTACCTAATTATCTCTGCCTCTACTCGGACTCAGAAACATAAAAAGAGATGGAAGCACGGTCTGTGCTATATGTATATCAATCCAAATCGAAATAGTTTGAGAATACATACTTTTGACAATAAGGCAATAATGCAAGCTAACGCGCGATATACGAAACAGTTGTTACCGCTCATTATGGCGAAGGGTAAGGCACACTAGCGCCGCTAATGGATTTAATTTGATAACTGCTAAACTGGATTTTTTTCCAAACATTGCGGACCTTCCCACACTAGACAAACATCTATTATTTAATAATTGTGCTCTACTTTTAGGTTTGTTTTTGTATTCATTCGCTAACACCAGCAGTGGCCATTGTTTGTGAATAAATGCGATAGCCCGTTTTGTGAATAAACCACGCAACAAAAAGTAGTGCACAATTATTAAATAAATACTATGGAGGCTTTCTTGTGGTCGGACGGTACGCAATGTTTAAAAAAAGATCCGGTCCGTTAGTAATTTTCAAATTATCAATTGGTGGCGCTAGTGTGCCTTACCCTTCGCCTTAATGTTTTTATTTCTTCCTTCCTTTTATATATTTGATATTTCTACGCTTATCTTTTCTTTATTATTTTATGTTAATTGTTTTAGGAAATTTTGATTTAGATTGATATTGTTAAAATTATTTATTTTAAGAATTCAAACAATAAATGGTACGAATTTGAAATTTTGTTACAACAAATTGAAACAGGTTAACCAGAACAAAATAGAAACAAATATATTAAAGATGTGTACCATCAGTAATTATAATAGAAACTTTTTCAAAGCAAGCAATATGCACGTTAGTGTAATACAAATAAAGTCCCTTCTATATTGGCTTGTGCTTTGTAAACTTTAGGTATTTTATTGGCTTTTCATGCTTACCGTTTAGTATACCGTTGAGCTTATTAGGAATGGTGTCCATATCAGCTTAGTGAGTGTCAGGACAAGGTATCAGGATCGTAATCACCATTACTGTTTGTGCCTATTGTTTGGTTTGAATTCCAGGTGCTGATTTTATTTTAAGATGTGTCTAAACATTGCGCAGGGAACATTTACATGGCTGCAATCGCTTACTTACAATAAGTTACTCAACTCCGCTATTTAATGATTCAATCGTGTTAAACTGTATGTTGCTTTAATATTTAAATTTTTGACCAGACATCAGCTCCTAACTGATATGCCAGTATTTTTTATTAAATAAAAGAAAATCTCTTATTGTTGAAATATCTAAAGTTTCAGTAAAGTTTATTATTAAAACCTAAATAAATCGATGGTAGCATCGGGCCATGCCATGTCAAGCCATGGCAATGGAAAGGGTTAAAAGAAACAACTGGCTAAATATAAACCAGTGCAAAGCCATTAACTTTAAAAATTAAAGTACCTACATTGGTTTTATAAATCTACCTAAATGTATCTTTAATTAACAATAATGTATGAGTGTATGAAATGTATGTAATAATATTTAGATACCTATCTACCTTTTGACGGTATTTTGAAAATATGTTTGCATAAAAACTTAATACAGATAGGTCTGAGAATCACTAAATAGCGGTAGCTTAAACTAAATATCATTTGTTTCACTCTACCACCTAACACACATTTTAGACAGAACGTTGTGGCGTTCGTTATTATTTGGAGCGTTTTGTTTTGTTTGTTAGAAGAGCATGCGGACGACCGTGACTCCGCCTCTCACCTCATGGTATGGAGGATAGTCCCCAACACTGAGCGTACCTGATAGAATTAAGCCCTTAGTATGTTTTCTATATAGCGGACGGTACGTCAATTTTTATAATTACATTGGAGGGCATGTATGTACGCTTGGACACGTTTAACATAACTAATTGTATTAATCGATACTAACAGTTCAGTGACATAATCATACTAACGAAACGTTCTGATTAAAAATATTTTTCGTTATATTGCTAATAAGAGCGCGGTCCCATTAAAAGCTTTTTGCTAGTAGCTAGGAGCTATTTTGTTGTTCAAGAAGAACTAAACTGCAATTTGATCTACAAGGTTAGAAAGAAATGGCAAAGTATAGCTAAGCTAGAATTTTATATTAATTATTTTATATTATTTTTTATTTAATTTTATATTTTAATAGCCAATAATGTGATTGTCATTTTATATTGCCATTTTTTGCTTAAGGCGCTGTTCACTGAAATGAGTTTCTTTATGCCAAGAAAATATATGTTATAATAATAGACTATATTAGCAACAATGTTATTGTTTCCAAAATGCAGAATTATGACATTTCCTCCATAGAAAAAAAAACCAAAGTCACATCTAAAAAGTATCTATTTACATGATTATCTTTTTGATTTACCAAAGTACGTCGATTAAAATAATTAAGTACTTATACTTATTCGTAAGTAGAATTAGAAAAAACATTATTGTTTAATTTTTTGACAAAATATCTAGATTTTATCAAGATAAATAGCGTCTTTCAAGATATTTGACTCTAATTCAGTGGAACATGCCTATTTGCATCATTTTGCTTGTATGCAGATCAACAGAGAGCGCTGTTTAATGGCTGTCAGCGCCTTATAGATCAAATTGCAGTTTCAGATCAAGTTGCTTCTTGAACTACAAAATAGCTCTAAATGGCAAAGAAATGGCAACTAAAACTACGAAACATTATGTCATACAATTGATAAAAAGTAATATAAAAATGCTTTATTTTTAATCAGAATCAGAGCTTTTTGATTTAATTTAACCATAACGAGAGAAGTAAAACCAAAACCAAAACATCATAAAACATTTTCATTTGCTCACATGATTTTCATTTCATTTACATTCAATGGCATCGTTCTTCCATGGGATATATTTGAATTTATATTTTGTGTTTAAAGTCATCAGTTTAAATCTTTGAATATATTTTAAGCAGTATCTTTATGCACTAGATCCAAAAGGTAAGCTCGGTGTAAAATGTTAATAAATGTATTGCTAACGTGTAATATTGCTAATACATTAAATGTGAATAATATATTAACGGTTGTCTAGATATTTTAATTAGTTTAAATACTATTACAATATAATCTGTTATGTAATTAGTGATAGCGATTTTTATATGACACATTGCTAATGTTATATCAATATTGGTTTTCATTTTGAAATCAAAATACATTAATGCAGGTTTTGCACATTTCATCATATAGTTATTTTTAAATAATTACTGCTCTTATTGATTAATTAACTGAACGAATTATTAGAAGTAGTATATGAAGGACGTATAATTCTTTACTCTTCTAGGCTTCTGTTTCAAGTACGACTATTCGCCATAGTGCTCTTGTTTTATCGCTAGATATACTGACTAGATATATTGTTATAAAAATGTTAAAGTTTAATTTTCATTGCTTTTTACGAAGAATTAATAAATTTAATCAAGCGCTTCTTTAGAAATAAATGTCAAGTCGCTATTCACCACATAAGTAATGACTGTGTTTCGCTATAATAGACGTTTTTAGCAATCACAGAGATTTCGGTCTAACGTTTGTTCTATTGTTTTTGTTCAGTCAAGAGCAAAATTTGAGCATACAAACTTATCAAAATATCTGAACGTTTGACAAAAATCAACCTTAAGTTAATGAGTTAATGACAGGCGGGTAAACTTTTCATTGACATCTGACAATAAAAAAAAGTGCATCTTAACTTATTGAAATAAGGTAGATTTTCGTCAAACGTACAGATATTTTGTTACGTTTAAATGCTCAGTTTGCTTTGACGCTTACTGTAATAGGATTACATGGTATAGGTTTGGTCTTTCTACATTCCTCTTTGTTATATAACGCTAACTGATGATTCGTAACCTCCACAGCCGACTCTGAGATGGAAGACAGCGTGGTGATAGCCGAAGACGGGTCGAGCGGCGCCAGCTCGCTGGCCGAGCGCGCCTCCAAGAGTCACCTCATAGTGTGGCAGGTGGCGACCGCTTAACGCAGGGCCAGCCGCGCGCGCACCGTCTCCGACGACTTCGTACACATATGCACGTCGACCAAGCCTGCGGTTCCGTACAACCATTGTTGAACCGCATGTGAATAGGCTGTTTGGTTGTGTGCTCATATCAAATGTTTTCTAACCGTTAACCTTATTGAACCTATAGTGCGATACTAATTAGTCCTGGATTGGATCATCTTTGAAGTTGAATGATTTGAATGTCTCAGGCGGAATTCGAAACTTTCGCATTTACTAATACTCGAATATTTTAAAATTCTCAACAATATTTAAGGTTCATTTAAGGACAAGATATTAATAACAAATGCATTTGACTATGACCACAGACCCAGAACAGCAGCGAATAAGGATGTCATCGGGGAATTAGGTCGGATATTGACAAGCATTTTTCAACATTAAGAGTTTGGTTGCTTTAGAAAAGCTAGGAATTGAATTGAGAAGTCGGTCCTTCGTACTCCATTACTCGCCTATTCACCTCACCAGTACAGTCTCAGAGGCGCACATGTTATACGCCTAGTGCTTGCCGCAGAGGCTGTTACAAATCAAAACCAACCAACTGTGTGTTTTCTTATCACTGTCACGTCATACGTTTTCGAAGTTAGACGCCGTGCTCGGCCATGTGGACTTATTAAGTGTTAACACGTTGTATCGCTAGTGTGTCCTTACCGCTCGACCACAACCGCTGGCGTTGAGCGGCGCGGCGCGCGATTTCTTTGTCCGTCGCGTTCTTTCTATTACGGTTTCCTAATACTTCCGTAGTATAACACGCAATGAACTAGAAATACGGTGTAGGCGTTGCAAGACGCTGGTCGTGGCTGAGGCCTTATACGCGCTTGTTTGCTCGCTCGGTCGCTCCTTGGCGTTTTGTTCGACGGAGCGATTGCTCACTCGCCTAGACTGATTTTAGAAATGCACTCCGTACATCGAAGTTTCGCACAGCTGTCATCAATATACATGATGACAACGCTCGAATATGTCAATAAACATTTACCATTGTAACATTGGAACATTGTTCATAGTTTTTTGAAGTTTTGTACCATTTGTAAAACTACAGCATTATTCTGGAGTCACACTACAGAAGCCAATGCTATGGACTTACCATTTTAAGTAGGCACTTGAAATTTATAACTGTGATCTATTACTCTTAATTCAAAGTAATACTTAATGCGTTTCATGGTATGGAAATCGACACGGCATTTGATAATTGAAATTTCGATTTACGGAATTGGTGTTCCTGTTCTCACTCGGCGTCTGTTAAAGCTTAATCTCATATAGAATTAATGTACAAGTTATAACCACCAAATAATAAATCATTTTCTTAGTGTTTGTAGTATAGATTAACATGATTTTGTTATATTAAATTAATAATAATATAGGTATATAGTTGTAGATATATATTAGTACGTTTATCGTGTAGCGGCCTGGGCCGCAAGCGAACGGGCTGTGGTTGTCATCTGCATCACAATTTTATATTTTAATTTATACCATAGATTGTTGTTTTTCCACTTTAACGAGTATTTTAGCAATAATATGTATAATGTTAAAGTACCTCGAAGTTTGTGCCTCCATTTTATGACTGTTGTAGACTCATATTGAAAGGAGTTTCTAAACTTTAACTCTAACATAAGATGAAGCTATGATCATTTGCGTAATAGAAATAACAGCCTATCGTTGGTTCTTGTATTCACGTGTGTATATACGGAGTATAAATAGTTATCGATATATATTCGATATATATGTTCGAAATGTCAGATTCAGTAAAAAAGAGTTGTTTACTACTTTTGTATTATAAATTCAAATTATGTAATTTTTATTCCTATCTATGAAAATAAACATGAAATTTTGCAAGTCCTATATTAGTCCGCAGGAGAAAAATATAATATATGATATGTATATATTAATTAATTTGACTATAAACTTTAATTTGATGATACTATAGAAGATTCGTAGGCAGTCTTGTGTAATAACAGATTCTATAAATAGACATTATATCAACTGCTCTTCCGAAAAGTCAAATTAGAGTTTTCTCTTGAATATATTTGTAATTTGTTTAGTTAGTAAGTGTGTATAGTTTTGTTAGCTTTGTATTTTATTTTTATAATTGGTAGTTTTTGCATCTGCTGTTTTATGAATAGATTATAATTCATGATGCATTAATATCAATATTTTATTATTTCATACATATATTAAGAGACCATTCGCAAAGACTTATGCATGTTTAATTTATGAAGTGACGCTATAGTATTTATGTCAATAAGTTGATAAATAGCAGTTATAGGAAAAAGATACATATTAGTTATTGTCTTTGTGTGATATCGCCTTATGATAACAAGTTCTTATTAATGTACAAAACTCAAAAACTTTATCTACAAGTAACATTATGATATCACACAAAGATGTCGGTGTACAGTTAGATGCATTATGGCCATACGATATATTATTATGGTACTATAATTGATGCTTGAAGTTTATTGCATGTAATTTCGTTCTATCAATTTAAAAATCTTTACTAGGTCGCATGTTTCGCTAATGCTTTTCATAACTTAATGAATTTATAATATTAAAGCGTTTATGTGCTTTAATTTTGTTGAAAATAATTACCACTTTTTATATATGATTTTTATTTTAATGTATTGTCCTACCATGTTCGGAATTTTACTACATATTTTTATAGAGTGTCATAATAATATTGTTTATTGTACTTGTTAAAGTGTGTTTAAGAACTGAAGTCTGTTTTTTGTTCTGTTATTGTACATTTATAAATCCACATTAAAATTTTAAGCTTTTAGGTGCAAACGGACTTTACTATCTGTATATAATAAAAAAAAACTTCTTTGAGTTATGTTTTATTGTGAAAGAAATTAAAGATACTTATTATTTTTATTTAAATCTTTCGGTGTGAGTAGTTAGTCTTTTTCTATTAATTTTCTTATCAAACAACTAATGGTGCAAATATTAATTTAAGTGGATGATTTTTTTAAATAATTTATTTCTAATGTTCATTGTGTGACAAACGGTACATTTGAAGATTTCATAGAAATACAGAATTTCAATACTTCCATAAAGCATTATAGATATAAGCAATAGTGTTTTGTTTTTTGTGTGTCATGTACTTTTAAGCCCTGTTTACAAACGCAGTCTATATCTAAACGTTAGCTTATTTCGTTACACAACATGTTAACTATATACATCATTACAAGTTAAAAAAACGGAACGACAACCAGTTATGTTCAGCAGACGCCGCTGCTATTGCTATACATAACTGATGCTTGATGTTATTTAAAATTCGATTTTCTTATGGAAATATAACTAAATTAATAATCCATCAGTTTCTTATAGCAACGCTTTTGTGAACAGGGCAGGACTTTAAATGTATGAATCAGCTGTTTATCGATGAACATTACATTTGTGTTTAACTATTATACATAATAGATTCTAGTGCAATGTGTTGTGCAGACGAAGCTGGCTATAGGGTGGTGATTTTTTAATTATTTATTCAGACAATCGGCATGTATTTGTTTTACCATTTCGCACCAATAAAAGCAAGTCTTATAACCAGCGTCACCTGCATATCCTAGTCAGAAAGAAACGACGTAGCGATGTAAAGTTAGCTAGAATTACGTTGTTTTGCATATTTTATATATTTATATAACTGTAAGTTGTGTTTGAAAGTCGCCTTGGACAAGAGCTAACCTTGACGCAGATAATAATACCTTAGTTTGATAGAGTGTGGAAAAATATACTTATTATGAATTTAACTGTTACTTCAGCACGATTATTATGTCGTGACGAATGATATCAAGTGCTTGGTGATCAATGTTTAAAAGTATTAATCAAATTATAGCTTTCGAAATGTGTAATGTTATTATAAAAGATTCGTAGAAACAACCAATATTTTTTATCAATCCATATGAGTTACGATTAAAATTTTATATTTGAGTACTTACTTATTTTTTGAGACTAAATTTTGAGATTTAGAAATTATTTATTACGGTATTTTTTTAAATAATTTGTGATCAGATTGGTTTTTTTATTGTATATTTTATAATCGTATACTTTACTGTGAGAGAGGCGCAATTTTGTTTATTATTATTAATTGTAGATAAATCAGTCATTTTACGATCGACACCTATTGTTAGTAGATTTTTTTTGTCTTGTTTGTATCTCAATAAAGGAATGCTGATGATTATACTGATTTTCATTAGTTGGATTTTTCTAACAGCCCATAAAACAATCACTACTTGCAGTGATCTCATAGGAGGCACCATGGATTAAAAGCGCCTTAAAAATGTGCCTTGAGTAAGGCAGTGGCATCATTGTTCGGCAAGAACTCTGATTTTTATATTCAGTCACAATTGATTACAGACAACCTGCTGTAATTCCGTTAAATTTCAATGAAATTCTATGATATCCGTCACCCCAGCGGGATATAACTTCTTCAGGTAGGCTACTCTTGACGCAAACTCAATCTCAATACAATTCCAATGCGATTAATATGTATCGATACTGGGATAACTTTCGCAACTTCGGAGCGCCCCATCTCGATAATAATTTGTTTACTCAATTTCCAAGCAATTTAATTCCAATGTAGCGCTATTATCGCTTTTAAGAGTGCCATTTGAATTTTTTAGATTTGGGATTGGAAATTGATTATTGCAATTGTGTTTCAAGAGTAACCCACCTGATCGGCTTCAAATTTCGCCATGATTTAGTTCATATTATGTTTAAATTTGTTAGCAAATATCAAAATTTGTTCACCAATAGTTGTCGAGATATCCCATGTTAAAGGGTATCCCCCTGGGGTCACGCTCGTCAAAATTATTTGACCTAAAACGAGCAGGAACGAGATAGTTATTGAGCTAAGATTTTGCTGATTCAATTAAGAATCCATCAGTGAAAATTCCAGGATTCCACCTTCTGTAGTTACCGAGTAATCATATATCTACTTTTCGTCAAAATTCCTCGGAAAAGTAAGTTCTAGTTGAGGTGTAAGAAAAAAGGTTACATTCATGAAATCTAGGGAAGATTTGGTTCAGTCTGAGAGAAAATTTGTTAGACAAAAACGATAACTCTAGCTACAGTACATCCTGAGATATAACACTGATATAGTTATCTCGCTGGGTTCACGGTGCCGGTGTTGATACCTAAACATGGTTTTTCCACAGGAATGGAGCAAGTAGTGAGTTTATGACTATAGCCTTGGCTATGACCAACTGTTTCTTTGATTATATTTTAATGCTAACCTAATAATACAAGGCATTAAGAATAAGGTAAAAATTAAAACCTTTTAATATTGTTATATCTTAGTGTCTACGGGAAAATAACATCAACGTCGTTGTATATTATGTATTTCGTAATTATCAATTGAAATTAAAATCAATTAAAAATTGAAAAAGTAAACACCACGTAAACACATAAGTACTTTGTGTGGGAATACAAAAATAACTTCTTGGTTGTTTCTGTTTAATTGTTAAACAAATATAAAAACGTGTTCGACTATGATGAAAAAGTGGTATGGGCGGGGGGGGCACATAGTACGGAGAAAGATAAAAAAAATGAATAAAAACTGGCTCAATCATACCGCGGGCAACATCTCCAAAACGGTTTATACCTGCCTTATATTAGAGACCTACAGGGAAAATCAACTAGATGACTTGCCAGATTACGGAGTCCATGAAGAAGTGTGGCTTTTACATGGGTGCGCCCATGTAAAAGCCACAGCCACAGTCCCGACACGGCTCGTCAGGGCAAGGATTATATTATTGCTATATTCTGATAAATAGTTACTACGTCGAAGGCAGCAACAACATAGTACAACACTACTGAACGTGTTTTTCAGCACGGCGCACCATGGGTATATGTGCGCATATTATATCTTTATATGGTATTTAGCATATGTAGTTCACGAAAGATTTACTGCACCGGTAATATTCCTAAATGACGTTATTTTAGATAACACTACATTATGTGTATAACATTGGTGTATTAAACACAAACAACCAAGTTTTCTTTGTATTTATTTCGACACAAAGTACTTATGTGTTTACGTGGTGTTTACTTTATATTTCAATTGATAATTACGAAAGAGAAATAATAAATTGATCCACAAAAATATAGTACCTAAAATGCTAAATAGTAGTTTAGGTGCTAACTTTGTATTTTTAGGTGCTAACTTAGTATTTTGTGGGTTAGGTTAGGTTAGTTTGGTGATCGATTAAATACAACTCATTACGAAATACTTAATATACAACGATATTGATGTTATTTTCCCGTAGACACTAAGATATTACAATATTAATAGGATTTATGCTTCGTTTGTCCCACTGAGATTCGTCCCACATAAAAAATCCTGGTTCGTCCCAAACAATATGCTTCCTTCGTCCCAAAATATAACTTTAATTATTTTATTCTTGCTTTGTCCTATTGTATATTTCTTTTATGGCCCGTGTTTTTTAATATGCCCAACTTACCGTAATGTTATTGTGAACTAAATCGTAACCGTATGAACTAAATCATGGCGAAATTTGAAGCCGATCTGAAAGGGTTATTATCCCTCTGGGGTCACGAACATAATTCTATGTAAAATTTATGGAGTCGAATTGTGGTGTCAAGCACTAGGTTACAGTGTCAGGCACTGCCACTACAATACTCCGAAATGACCTTAGCGGAAATTGCTAATGGTAAGGAGCGAACAGATGACAGACGAAATGAAGATAAACCGCATAATGGCTGAATAAAAACCGCGAGTTACTAAGGTGCCTGGGCGCAGACACTAACGAATCAGTTAACTCTACTCGTTTGTCAACAGGTGGCGCTGCTTCAATGTCATAAAAAATATTCTGATTTTAAATATTTTAAGATAAATACGTTGTTGTATGGGAACTTTATTGTAATATCCATTTAATTTATTTAGAGCCATTTAGAGCTATTTGGTCACATCACCATTTTATGTTCCCACTGCTGGGACACGAGCCTTTTTTATGTATGGATAGGGGGAACGGGCTAATAGTACCTACCTACACCATGCTGCTGGACCAGTGCGGTGCAGTGGTTGTTAGCGACTGCTAATGGGGCAATAAGGCTATTAGAACGATAGCTTCTGATGGTTAAAAAACTTCGTAAGTACCTTTTATCCATTTTGGATGGCAAAAAGTATTTTGGACTAAAACGCAAAATTATTCTGATCTCAAATATAAATTTTTAAGCTACTTAAATGTTTTTTTTATGGGAATTTATTGAATTATCCATTTAAATTATTTAGAGTCAACTTTTTTTACTTGGTATTTTATTACATCACATCACATCACCAAGTTCATTTTATTTTTCCACTGCTGGGACAACAGCCTACCCAATGGACGGATAGGGAGAACGGGTTAACCACCTCGCGGTGCTTTGGTTGTTAACGACTGCTAATGCAGCCGGGACCAACGGCTTTTCGTGCTCTCCGAAGCACGGAGGAGCTCAAGAAAATACATTTTTGGTCACCCATCCGATAACCGGCCTTTGCGAAAATTGCAGACCGGGCGCGATAACCACTGCACCATCGAGCTCCTCAAGCTTCTATTTAGTATCGGGCTCCAAACATTTTTTTGTGAAAATTAAATCCCTTTTATTGGTCTTTTTTTATGTAGGAGAGTTTTCAGCCATTCCTTTCAGCTATTAGAGCCTTTACAGCGTCACTGGACATTATTTATACTAAACGCAAAGACTCGTGGCAGGCGGAGCAATAAAACGTGCAAAAGAGACAGCGCACATCATTTTCTCTCTCGCACTTGCACTGTTTATAGATGACGTCACACAGACACAGAGATGCGCGTTGTTTGTGTATGTGCGTTTATCGATAACAATAGGTCTGAAATGGGGTATTTGAAATGTGATAAATTATTTCTAATTACCCTCATTACATGATATGTAATTAAGTAAGTATAGCAATTATCAGTAACGATCAAAACTTTGAGCACCGACGAAGCACATGCATTCCGTATTATCGATAGTCCAGTAATTTGCGCGTGCGCATCCCTGTTACAAAAGTGATTTATGGCACCGACTGCCACGAGTCTTTGCGTTTAGTATAATCAGTAGTATTCTAAAGGACAAGCAGGTAATTGAATTGAAACACTGACAAGTATACAATACTGTTTTATTTTTATGAATAATGAAAACCATTGTAACGCGCAAATGCAACATAATGTACTTAACACCAACAGAATTATTCCAAACTTAATTATATAAATTGTAGCCAAAAGTGTTGTTATGATATGATTTTCGTAAACATAACATTTAACGTAAACACAAAATACATTTGTGCAAAAAAGCCTTGCTGTTCTACAAAACAATTTTTAAATATTTTAATGAAACCAATAAACTCGTCAAAAATAAAAAGATAATTCCATCTTTGCTTACAATGTTTTATTATCAGTTTCTTAAGTAGGTACCTACTTAAAATAAATTAATAATAATAATATAAAACACGTAAGTATGATCAGGGAAAAATTAAGTAAACCTCAAAAACATGTTAAGCTATAGGTAAGTATGAATGCCTATTAAAACTAAAAACTATCATTACACATTATCAAGGTTATATTTTTACCAGAATCCAAATATTGGTTCTTTTTTCAGTTTGGCTTTTGATAAAGCTCTAATGTTAACTACTTGGTTATAAGTTAAATGTACCAAATAAAGTTGGGTTAAAGTAAATGTTGTAGAGTTAGATGTGGTTATTTTCATTAATAAAATTAATGAAGTTCTTTGACCGTATTTTTGTGTATTAAATGGTTTTGTCTTGTGCGATTTATTTTATATGAACGACGAGTATTAATTTATCATCATTGATGAAGAAAATAGAGTTCAGTTCAAGAAACATACGAAACGAAACGTTGTACAATGTTAAACCTTATCTTATTGAGATTTATTATTGCTTAACTTGATGAACATATTGTTTAAAAAGCTATATATCATATAAGTAAAGAAGGTGATAACCTACTTAACTTTTTTAAAAATTTAACTCGGTCAATCGTATTTATCTTTCAAGGGAAAACTGCTAAAGCGCCAAAAATCATTTATAGCTAGACCGCTTAACTCAGTCCTCGCCTGCGGTAGGTACGCGGGGCGGGGGGTGGTAAAGTGGTACACACGTGATAATTTTAACAAGATTCATCTGAAGATATGCAATTATAAATAAAGGTGCTACAGGGAATATTTAAGACTATTATTACATGATCTGGGTTTTAAATTTAAGAAATGCGGATCTAAAAGGAAACTCCTTATTGAACAGCCAAATATAACATCGTAGGGGTGGAAATATCTAAATACTATTAAACAATATCGTAGAGAAAGAAGACAAATTTTATATCTTGACGAAACTTGTGTTAAAGCGTCTCATAACGTTTCAAAGTGTTGGCAATCAAAGGATGAAAACGGCGTGCTTTCTCATATTAGTAAAAGAGAACGTTTGATTATCGTACATTGTGGAAGCCAAACTGGATTTGTAGACGGAGCACTTGTGATATTTAAATTTAAATGTAAAACAGGTGATTATCACAATTCTATGAATATCGTGAATTTCAGTAAATGGATAAATGTAAAACTCATGCCTAATATACCACCAAATTCGGTCATAGTAATGGATAACGCAGCTTATCATTCGGTGAAGTAAAAAAAAGTTTTTTTTTACTTTTCTCAAAACAATTGACTTGAATGGTAAGCAGGCACCTTTATTTATAATTGCTTATCTTCAGATGAATCTTGTTAAAATTATCACGTGTGTACCACCTTACCGCTCGATTACGACTACTGACGTCTTGCGACGCGGCAAACGGATTTCTGGTTCATTGCGTTTTCTCTATCACTGACTATGACTGCCGTAGTACTTATAACGCGCAATGAATTAGAAACCGTTCGCCGCGTCGCAAAACGCTCGTACTCGTGGCACGTACCTCCCGCCCCGCGTACATACCACAGGCGAGGACTCAGTTACGCGGTCTAGCCCGATCCTCTAAATGACACTACACATTTACAGAATACACTAAACATGCATACTCGTAGAACAAGGGTACGAAGAACCGGTTCACATGCGCTCTATACCAGGTACAGACATGTACCTGGGCGCTTCTCTACTCCTCCACGTCCCGGACTACCCGAGCCGAGGTCCGAGCCTTTAGAGGCGCCCTCGGGTGGTTCCGCTCCCCGATCCGATCCGAACCCTTCGGAGAATCTAGTAGGGCACGGGGACGCGCACTAGTGCGCGATGCCGTTCCCTCTAGAAAACCTCCGAATGTGATTCGTTTTACACAGCATGAGGAACCCTTTAAGTTTCTCGCCGCCCCCAAACAAGCCCGGTGAAGCTGAAAATGCCGACAGAGGCAATCAGCAATCTCGCTCCAAAAAAAGCGGTCTAGCTATAGTGAGAAATTAGTTTTAAAGTTTCAACCCTAAAATTGATTTCCCATTAATGACCTTTTGGCGCTTAAGCAGTTTTCCCTTTCCACCAACGACTAAGGTTTTTATGGATAGACACAGAATGATAAAAAAGTAGATTTTAAAAACTAAATAAACTAAAAACGCTAAATTGAGTTTGTTATAGTGCAAGTAACCCTAATGATGCTATTAAATTTGTTACATAATATGATGTACGTAGTTGTGATGCATCTTGAATTTTTACGGTCAGTTAACCCCACAATAGTAAGTCATCAACGAGACGTGAGTAAGTGTAAATAAATAAAATACACTCAAAATTCGGTTGTTTCACCTTAAGATAATATCTTTATACGTCACTACGTTAAATTAAGAACGTAAGAGTATTGCTGTACCTATCTGTTTCATATTTCTAAAAATATTCTAAGGATTACTAATATTAACTAAGATTACTAAGAATGAAATTGTAAATTGATTTCGCGTTTTGGATAATTCTTCGACTAGGTACTTTGCGTGGCGACTAATACCTATCTACTGTTAGTTGTTAAAAGTATTTTTATTAAAAGCTTATTGCAACAAAATGAATATGAAATCTACTTTACAAATGAAAAACTACATTATAAATTAATGTAGTGGACCCTAGGTTTTATATTATAATCGAGCTGTTCTTATGATCAAGTGCTTTATGATCATCAAACATTTTTAAATTAAGTACCTATTAAATATTTTTATTACGCACTGAATTATACCTTGCTGTGTAATGAATCATATGTAATGTTTATCATATAAAAGAGTGGCAGCCCCAAGATAGATTTAAATCTAAACATAATTGTATTTTTTAATATTTATACAATCATTATTATATTGACAAATACCGTGGGTAATAAGGTGTAGACCAGCGGTTCCTAACCTTTTTGAGACCATTACCCCTGAAAAGTGTACAAAGTTATCTTTACCCCTTCACGAAAAAAACTAATTAAATGTATCCATATTTATTAACAAAAAATGCACCCTAAGTAAATAAGTCGAATGCGATGGTAGGTACTGTTTTTTGGAAAAGTTTCTTAAAATTTAGCTTTGTCTCCGCCAGAGCACAACTCAAGTCGTGTTCAACATTCAGTCTGTTCTTTGACATAGTTTTCATGGCCATTACAGTCGAAAACCCACTTTCGCACCTATACGAAGTCGCGAAAGTGACTAATATTTTAAGAGCCCTTTCAGCAATAGTGAGGTATTTCCGAGCAACTTTTGCCTAAAACGTGGATAGCTCGTAGTTTTCACTGTGGCGCCGCCGCTTCAAATAGCTGTAGCAAGACATTTTGCTCATTACCCCTCAGGAAAGACGGTTTAACCCTGAAGGGGGTAATTACCCCCAAGTTAGGAACCACTGGTGTAGACTATACAACTAGCATGATGAATGCCAAAATAAATAAGTCTAAAGGAAAACCGAAAAGCAATCTAGGTACCTACACTGGGTTGTTAATTTGAAAGTATTTTTAATGTAATCACACCTACGTAAAAAACAGACCCTTTGCCGAACTCATATTGTAGTTCCTACTCGCTTTGATAAAATATTAATACCTAAATATTAACCTAATGAAATAAATCAATAATAAAGCACAAGATTAGGCATAAGGCTATTTCAGTATCGGTCAGATTTATATTTCACCTACGGTGACGTTACACATTCTAAACATTTAATTTGCACAATATCTCAGGTATGTTGTCATCTTTATATTGTTGGTGACTTTAGATCGAGAAAGAAAACTTATTTATTATTAATCGCTAGGACGGACATCACAAACATGATATATTTTATGTACTTCGTATTTTATGTCTTGAGTCTTGTAACTTGTAAACAATTCGTGGGGTATTGCCTATTAAAAAAACAGTTTGACATTCGCTATAGGGCAAAAAAAGTCAAAGTAGGTATTCTAGGAAATTATTTTAGCTTATTTCTTAGCAAATTTATGAGTTAATGGAGAAAAAAATTAAGTTCAAAACAAATTCTCGTGTAATGCAACAGTATGGATATTAATATCTTTTTAACGCTAACTTTACATTACGCTATCATTAGTTAGTACTATAATATTAATTAAGTACCTATATAATTCATGCAATGTATTTACTTACTCTGTAGGTAGGTACTTTTGGTACACAAATAATTGCTTATTAGGAAGGAATAAGTGAATTAAAAAATTGACATTCTACATCAAAGGGTATTCATTATCATATATATTTTTATTAGATAATTAAGTACTACAAAATATTTGGATTGTCAACCGAATTGAATATACTTACAATTAGTCAAGGAGATAGATTATTAATAGTTTAATGATTATTGTTACAGAAAGTCTTCCTATTGACGTGAATAATGGTTCCTATGAACATTTTGAAATTGCTATTTGGATTTCTTTTTATTTTGATAAACCGTGGTCTTTTATATTGATGGGCTTTCAATGGCTAGTAATAAATGAAATACCTATTTGAAATTGTAGTAAGTGACATATTGGGAGGAGTAGGTTATCTGTTTTACTTATATAGCTTAAAAACTCTTTGGTCTCAGTTGTTTATCGACAACTACAATAAAGTATCGTTGGTAGCTTATAATATAATATACTAAGTTATTAGTCAGCCAGTTGCACCTACACATCAGTTTAAGTAGGTAGGTATTTAGAAAAAAAAGAGTTAACTTAGAATAACAAAATAATGCACTTATAGATTCGTGTGTAGTTCAAGGGTTCTGTAAAACGCTCAAACCAGTACGAGTTCACTTATGAAAAAGGACGTGGATTAAGCGATTGTTTTTACTGTCTTTGTTACTATATCCCTTGTGTCCATGTGCCCTGCGTCAAGTTGCCTTTACGTGTACTTTGTGTCGTTTGTGTCAGGATGCTCTTATGTGTCTTTGCTCATTGTGCTCCATGTGTTACTGTTATTTGTGTCGCTATGCCCCTCTGTAGTACCCCTATACCCATCTGTGTCATTGTGCTTCTGTGTCACTGTACACCTCTGTGTCACTGTGCATCTCTGTGTCACTGTGCACCTCTGTGTCACTGTACACCTCTGTGTCTTTCTCTATCACTGTCATTTGTGTTAATGTGCCCATTTGTGCCATTGTTGTTTATGTAAATATGCCCGTCTGGAGTAATTGTGCTTTCGTGACACTTTTTGACCATACCCAACTGTGTCACTGTGCCTAAATGTGAAAGTTTTAATGTATTGTAAATGCATTACAATATAACAATTTGAATTACAATTTGGGTAATGAGTTTTACAGGATTTTATTTGTATGTTTGGTGCAACCGGATAGTCATTAATTAATGTCATTATTACAAGTAAAACATATTTCCAACATGGGTTGTCTACGTCTCATTGTTATAAAAAATGGCGATTGTTGAAAAAATGATTTGTAAGCTTAGTCCATACCCTTGGAATTCGGTTGCATGTCATACTTCAACGTTCTGTTACAACGTCTCACGTTCAATATCTGTTAAACCTATGTTAATAATTAAAGTGTTTTGTCCACATTCTTTCTGCAGTTAAAGTTGACTGGAAGAGAATATCATATCATCTCTTCTAGAGATGACTTTACCTATCAATTAGTTTAGTAAGTTATGTCTTATATTACTGTCGCGTCAATTGGAGTTATGAGTTCGAAGTGTGTTATTTGATATTTTCCGTTAGTGCACATTCGTACTAACTTTAATGTAAGGCAAACTTAGTACTTAGTAAATTTTCTCATCAACCATACTCTGTTCATATTAAGAAAAAAGGTTTTATGTATAAATCTAAAAAAAAGAAAAATCATTATAACGGACTAACACGAGTTATTACATTTTTTTTCAAGTGTTTTTGACTGGCAATAATTTCATGTCGCTATGTTTTTTTCTTAAGATGGTCAGAGTATTACCTTTCGGCCTAGCATCTACTCTTTTAGCTACACTATCACTCTCACGTTCTACTCGATGCATCACATATTTTAGTAATCACCCTTCTCTACTGCTATTGGTATAAACATGTTTGTAAATCGTTCTATATTCTGACTAGAATACCTACACTCTACACAATAGACGCCTAATTCTTACAGACTAGGCCTAATTCTTCATTTTCTCGGTTGGAATGCGTCAATTATCATCTATTTATCATAATTTTATAACATATTCGTAAAAATACGTAAAACACAAATAAATAACATTCAAATTTAAATTAATGGTCGCACATATTTTCATGTAGGTACAATAACATGTATACTTTTCGTTGTCAATTAATCGCTGCATTTATTTTCAAAGACAATGAATTTCTTACTACGTACAATCGCTAATGTTAAGAATAAAACTATATAAAGTATTTAATTACAAAATTGCATGACGTTACGATAATACAATTTATTAAAACACCTCATTTTTGATCGAGTTATTCAGCCAAACCTTGTGAACAATTCATAGCTGTATTCTTATCTCAACACGTCTATATTCCAACTTTAGGTAGATATTCGATTTTCTTCTTACATAGAAATATCTACGACATTATATGTTTCCTAATAATTCATCTAAAACTAGTGCAATCTTGATCCAAATACCGTCGTAGACAGTTCTACGGGCTCATTCCACAGTCGACACGTTACATTATATGTTTGTCTTCTCAAATAAGGAAGACAAATACAAAAGTTAATAAAAATTAAAATTTGTAGGTCAATGCTTAAATGTTTTTTTATGGTTATTGTATGTACATACATTCATACATACAAAGTTAATTGGCTTACAAAAGAAGCCTATTTTACATTGTGTAAAATTTGTATCATAATAATCTAAGTTTTGTTATAAATACTTAATACGTCAACGGTGACCCAAACAAGCTTAACGATTTTAACAATTCGTTGTAACTCTTCGTTTTTTTTGCCATCGTTGTAAAACTTATATCCATACTAATATTGCTTTACATTTTAAAATTTTGTCCACGTTATCTCACTTTAAAAACTGCTCTATTATAATTTTTTCTTCTTATTATTTCAATTTGATATTAAATAATTGGTTTTTAGCTCTATCATTCTCTATATATACCTTTGTATATATAACACAATTAAATGTATAACACCTACATAGGTACGTTATATTGCTTTCGTTAATAAATATTGCTATAAAGTTAAGGCCGAATCAATGTTATAAAATTTGAATACTTTTAAAATGAAAATGTTAAATATACTTAAACCATTAATGTATGTTCTAATAAAGTTGCAGCTAGAGATAAGAGAGTTTGAGAGAAATATACCTAGCAATGTTGACTTTACGAATTAAATAAGTAATAAAAAAGAAATAAGTTAATGTAATGTCAGTAAGTAAATGAGTTGTAAATGTATAGAAGTTGCAGTCACCTATTTTACTAAAATTATGTAAAAACTGATTACTGTAAATCTGTTTTGTGTTATAAAATTAAATAAATAAATAAACAAATATTAAATCTATACCTAAACATCAAAATCAGTTTAATTACCTTAAAATAAGTTACAAAATAAATATACGCATTGTACTGAATCAGCCAGTTTTCGTTTACAAAACATTTTTAACAAACTATTTTACAGACACGTTAACGTCAACACTTGCAAACTTATTGTTTATTGCTTTTAAGATTTATCACATATTAATGTATCCCATTCTGTTGTTCACAACTTCGATAGTTAAAAGTTACGCATGGATAGTCATTCGCCTTTGTTAAATTTCTATAGAGAGACAATCGTTTATTTCTAAGCGATAATTATATTAAATAAAGAAACAATCTAAATATCACTTTGTTGCAGTCTACTTACATTAGCCGAATTGGATAATCTTACAATATTTTTCAAATGCTTCAAATCCATAACTAAATCTAATAATATAATATTGCTTTAGTATTGCTTTATGTACGTTATCAGTAGCTCTCTAAACGCTATATCATATTATAACGACTAGTATTTTTTTTATTAAAACTAAAGTATTTATTGCTTATGTAAGTATTGCTAATTTGGACATTTTCAAAATTTATCACTGTTTTTGCATTAACTTATCTATGTATGAAGGTATAGATTCGTGTTTTGATTCGTTCATACTCTCACAATTCCATCATAATACATTGAACAGCTCGTAGTGGTAAACAAACGTCTTTTCATTCTAATATAATTTCTATAACTAGATTATAAGGTGCATATCGACGTTTGTCCACGAGTGGTTCAGTATATTGCTATTTATAAAAAACCTGGGGGCCAATGAAAATGATCAATGGGTACGTATAATCGATTGAAACTTTGTCACAGCCGTGTTTACACGTATATACACAGATTTTATTTTTTGTTTCTTTCAAACGGAACAAACAGTTTTGATAGTATATACGCATATCACTTCCGTTAATCGTGCGGGCGCGCACGTCGTTTGTGACGTCACACTACAACGTTCCCCATTTTGCTAAAAGAGGGAAGAGTGCCTATGTTTAACATATCGCAATAGAGCGTGGAACGGACTGTTTCAGCGATGTAGTGTGACGTCACAAGTCGTCGCGACGCAATCAGTAAATTCTTTAGTATCATACGAACACCAAAATAATTTTTGCAGTTTTTTGTTTATAATTTTATTATAAAATACGGTGATGAAGAAAAAGAAAACTTATAGATATACTTAACGCAATATCTTTAAATTTACCATTTGAAAGGTACTCACGACTAGTCACGACATTAAAACCGCAACAGCTATATGACAAGTGATAGCGATAGCGTTCCTATATATACTGCATTACATAAAATTATTAGCTACAGAATTACGTAAAATATAAAACACCAAACCTTTTAGGGATAGTCATATGGATGAGTTCACGAAATCATGGTATCTTTCATAACATTGAAGGTAAATTTATGTATATATTTCATTTTTTATTGGATTACAGTTTAGAAAATTCCTTACTATAATCTGAAAAACTATATTGAAATCACGAGATGTTTAAAAGGTAATGCGCTTGTTCTGCGTTAGCGACTAGTATCGGAGTTAGAGTTAGGGGTCTGGATTGTGCATAACATTTTATTGAAGTTGTCGTGTGTCGGTTACTGAGTGTTGACCTAGGTTTGTCTAAATCACCAAATTAGCAAGATAATTGACTTTTGTAGAGGACGTAGAACAAATTTGTGCTATCATACGAATAGACTTAGGATAAAAATAATTAACGACTATTTGAACTACGATACGTTAATTTGTAGGCTTTTGAGGCCGATTCACTAATTGAAGTAACAATTTTTAAGTGTAAAATTTTGTTTTTTTTTTTTCAAAAAACATGTAAAATTGCAAGTATTTTTCTACACACCTAGGTCAAACACTTTTCTAAGAACATATTTTATCTAGCAGAGGCAGCTTGTTATGTTAACAATTCCTGAGAAAATCCGAAGAGTTCCTGAATTAAGTCTAAATATGGTCTTAACTCTATCTACATAATTGTTTCTTCACTATGTATGTATTATAAAGTTATTTATAATGTCTACGACTACAAAAATTGTAAAGAAGGGAAATTTGGTACACAGGGATATTATGTACAGTTTAAATGTATATATTTTTTGTATATAAGTTTTTGTTAATGTTAGTTGTTAACTATAATTACCTTAATTACAATACTACAATAACGTTAATATAATAAATATTTGAATAAAATATCTCAATTTAGTTTTTTTTAAAAGCCATTAATTTTGAATTTCCTACAAAAAAGACGGGACAGCTAGAGGTTACAAAGAAATAGATAAAAAAATGAATCGCGAAGGAGTACGACAGAAATACTAAACCAACATACTCGTAGCGGAGCTTGAAGATATCAAATCATGAATAAAAAAAAGTAGAGAAAAAGGGAGACGATAAATCAAGGGAAACGTATAAAATTACGCTATCAATAAATATAATTTTGACCAACAAAGTAATATATTCACAATTTATTTAATTATTCGATGTGTGTGTTCGTTTCAAAATTCTCAATAAGTACTCCAAAGCACCAAAAACATCTAAATACTACCAAACCTTAAGCGAACGTTATCAACTAGATCCTATAGTAGTATTGCTTATAATTTACAATATTGCTTTTAACGCGCAACCATTCTCTGGTAAGCTTATTTTGTATAAATTAGAGTGAAAGGGTCTATTCAATAACTAGATAGGTTTAGTTAGAAAGTGGCACTAAGTCTACTAATAGGAATATTTGGATTAGGGAATATAGTCACTAGGATCTCAAGTGCCTCTAGGCGGTTTGTTAGTAGTAATGCTAGCTTACATAAGTATTGCTTATTGTTTCATGAAAATATAGCATCTGAATACACCAACGTAATATTATTTAGAAACAAATGACGATTGTTCCAAGTAGTCCGATAGAATTTAATACCCGTGTAAAAAATATTGTTTTTTTCAAAGTGTAAAGAAGAGCTTTCTAGTTTCTAGTAATTTTAAAGATAAGAAAATCTGATTGTTTTTATTAATTTAGTTGTAAATCAAGTAAGTACTTGATGCCAAATATATGAATTAATTTTAATGAATCTCAAAATGTAAATCCTTAACGTTTGCTTTTTCTATTTTTTTTTTAAAAAACGATCAGTGGAAGAACTTCGCTTTCTTAAAAATAAATGATTTGATTTGATTTGAATATTTTTATTATCCGTCGTAGAGCACTTGGAACTTTTAAAAAGTTTAACTTAAAATTTAAAAAATATTTTTTTTGTTCGAGAAGTGTTTAAAACGTAACTACTTTATTTTAAGTAAGCATCTTTAACGTTTTCAAACGATCCGCAATAATTGACAAGGGGTAAATTAAAATTCACCGAAGATAAATTGACTCGCGAGGCACTCACTAACACGCTAAGGGGAGAGCAGTGCCAGCCCTACTGAGAAAAGGAGACTTTTTGAGTTGCATCGATGTGACTTGTGTCGTTCAAATCGCCGCGAGCGTGCCTTTAATTTTTACAGCGTTTACAAACAATCACTTAGGAATTGTCCTAAATTCAATCGTGTCGTGGTCCATTCTAAGGCTTGTCACACTCTAAACGCTATAACGTTGACACATGCACGAACACGCTTGCGTAACCCAAGTGACGTGTTTTTTATTTTTTATTATATTTTTTTCGATTAAAATTTTTACTATAAAAGTTTCATCACAAAATAATAGTTTCATCTGGGGCTATGTCTCTCAGGCGAGCCGCCACTGCCACGGGCGATCTACTCTACGGATTTACAGTTTGATAATGCTCTCAGTCGGTCCGACAGACGGTGCGCGACCCATTATCCTACATTATTATTGCTTTTCGAATACCCATTTCTTCGCGAGCACCCCGTGCTCGCCTCTTATCCTAGTTAGCCTAGCTTAGCCTAAGTTATTTTATTGCCAGTTACGTTTGACTTTTAAACTACACACGCTTGGTGAAGGCATGCTCGGATGTATGCCGTGGCGTTCGCACGCCTCTGCGCCTACGCATAAAAAAGACGTTTCGAAAATTACTGGCATGCGCCTCAACGTATGAGGTTGGTACTGTTTTGTATAAAACCTTTTGTGAAACAACGCTTCAAACATCACATGTTTTAACGCATTTCTTTGAGGAAAAATGGAAAAAATTACTGTTCATAACTGGAATTAGACTATTGCATTATCATTACATAGCAAGTTACGCTGTTGGGCGTTTTGCTGCTTAGCAGCTAAACGTCTAACAGCGCGAAATGTCTAATGAGCTACTGCTCATAAATCCTAATTAGGCTTACTAGCCTAATTAGGAAAAGGTCCATGCAGCAAAACGTCCAACTCTCAGATGGTCTGCGAAATAGACGTTCTGCTATAGCAGAACGTCTATTTCGCAAATCGTCACATTCTCAAAATGTCTGGATACCCAGGCACATAATTAATATACCTATCATTATTTAAGTTTGTTTCATTTGCTACATCGAGAGCTAAATGGACACGTCAGTAGGTACGTATACAGACTCCTTGGTCTTTTCACTAGCAAAAAAGCAAAAGCTTGAGGGTCAAAAAATTTAAAAAATCAAAAACCCGTCTTTTTAATTGATTTACTTTTTAGTTACTTATTACGAGTATCTTTTACGCAGGCGGGTTTTTTGTTTTTTTCTAATTTTAATTTTATTTATGTCTTTTTAGTTAGACAAATTTCATGATATACCTTTTTGAAATCCTTGTGTTGAGCCCTCTAATTTGATACCCATAATGTAGTTATTTATGCAATTTTTAACGTCACCTATCTAAGAACACTTGGGCAGCTAAGACGAATCTAACGACACCTCAATTATATAAATCCGTTCATCGGTTCTGGAGATATGAAGTGATAAAGAATCATACAAGATACGCGCGAAAAACATAACCCTTCCATTGCAGTCGGGTAAAAAGTTATCCATTTGAATTTTT